>OZ030017.1:67102918-67137918 GCA_964023405.1 Apodemus agrarius | reverse complement strand
CCTGGCCTTCTGCTTTGTATCTCCCAGATAACTAATTGATTTATTCAGCTGAAGCTACATCAGCAATTTCTAAAATAAAATTTAAAAAAAGTCACTAATCAGGTTCTAAAATGGATTTCTTCCAGGAACGGTCACTGAGTTCTGACCTCTACCGAACCATGAGCAAACACCGCAAACAACCCGCACTGCTCCTCTGGCTTCACCTGGCTACCCCGGCTTTCTTCAGACAGCTGGTGGCAAGGCTAACTAATTAGACCTTGTACGATCAGACCATGGCTGTCCCCACCAACGTAAAGACTGACGCCAGCGAGATACAAATACAGATGTCCAAAATAAAGACAGCTCATTAATGTGCTGACAACCCTTGACTGTCCTTCTACTGCTATTGGCAAACAATGTCCCTGATGCTAGCCGAAGAAAACAAGAGAGAACAGGTTCTGTGGAGAACCCTGTTATGAAGTGTGGTCGCTGGTGTGGTAGGAGGGAGGCACTGGTAACCAGAGAGGGGTATACGGTGGAGGTCCATGTAAGAGCCCTGGGCAGAATCAGACTGGGGGCAGCAGAGATGAAACAAAAAGGTAACACGGAGTGGGGTAAAATGCCCCGCAAACCACACCTTCAGCCAGCCTCCTGGATTAAAGGGTCCCCTGCAGCCCAGACCTTGCATTCTACAAGCTGAATAAAGCAAAACCAACCTCCAAAGATGTCAATAACCCAGGCCAGTGACTGGGACTCGCTCACAACCTCTTGGACTCCAAAAGGCTTAGATAATCAGGCTTCTCTGAATTTGCCATTCACAAAACACAAAGCCTGTCTCCTCGGCTGGCTCCTCCCCACCAGCTGGTGGCTTTGGTGGTCATCCCATGGTCCTGGCATCTCCAAAGCCTGGGATCTACTGCCACAACTGGGCTGCACTTTCACTAGGAGCTTTTCCTGGGCTCTCTTCTGACATTATGGCCCTGCCACCTGGCACCAAGTCTCGATTTTTCTCCATGATTCCTTCACCTCCAGGGCTTCTGCTATCACCAAGACTACATCTTCACCAATGGCCTCTCCTGACCTTTCCTGGTGCCAAGATTCAGCTGCTCTCCATGATCCCTTCATGGTTTCAAAGCCAGTGCTACCTGGGAGACTCTTACACATTATCAAGTTTGGCCACCAGCACAAAATACAACCTTGGCTCCCCCTGGACCACAGCGTCTGTGTGCCAACCCTGAGGAAAGACTTCCTAGAAGATGTTGTTACCTCAAGAATGCTGGTCTGTCCTTTATCATAGCTGATCCCCTGCACCAGACAACCAGCATCAATTGTCCCTGAAAAGCAAATGTTTTACTTCAGTAGTACTGGTCTCTTGTTAATCACAAGTAACTCTTCAGATCCAGATTACCAGACACCACAGATCATTAATATAAGATAGAACACAAATGGCCCTGGTATAGTCACTACATCTCTCTGAAACCTCAGAAGCCAGGCCTCCATCACCTGCATTTATCTCAACACTCCGACCATATAATTCCCACAGAATAACCCACTGAGCTCTGAGCATTCAATGACTTTCCTAACGCAAAGTTTGAATTCTCCCATAATCCTTCCAAAAGACAATACCCTACTCCTGATACCAATTTCTGTCTTAGTTAAGTTTTCTGTTGCTGTGATAAAACACCATGACCAAAAGAAACTTGAAGAGGAAAGGGTTTAATTACATCTTACAGCTTCTAATCCAGCATCCAGGGAAGCCCAGGGGGAAAAAAACCCTCCTGGCATGAACTGATACATAGGCCATGGAGAAGTGCTGCTTTCCCAATGCTCCTCATTGTTTGCTTTCTTATAACGCCCAGGACCACAGTCCCAGGGGTGACACCACCTACACTAAGGCAGGCCCTCCCACATTAATCATTAATCACAAAAGCGCATCACAAACTGGTTCATAGGACACCTGTGGTAGTATTTAGGATCTATTGGATAACTCCGCCATATTGTCCTATGAAAGACCCAAACATAATGAATCCCTCTGGCTATAACAAAAGCCCCAATTTCATGCTGAGGACGTAGCTAAATTGGTAGAGTGCTCAAGCCTGAGGAACTGGGTTCCATCCCCAGAAACAATTCAATTGGGAGTGGTGGTGGTGCATGCTTGTAATCCTAGGACTTGGGGAGTGGAGGGAGGACAATCAGAAGTTCAAGACCACATACACATCCTTCATTAGGATAATTCTTGAGGCCTTCAATCAAGTGCATTCTCAAAAACTCTCCCCCACATGCGTTTGTTGCCACATAAAGTAAGTTTCTCAGACTCTGAGGATCTGTGATCACGGAGGGAGCATTGCACAAGGGTCTAGGGAGCCAAACAGAACAGTTCAAAAAGTGAACTGTTCATGATATGTCATACTTCCCAGGGTTAAGTCCTCATCATCACCCCAATTAAAGCCAAAGTTCAGTCCATTTTCCCTCCTACACCTCAGTTGCATTCCGGCACCCCATTTCCAAGTGACCCACATCAGCAAATGAAGTCTTCCACCGTCCCACTGAGGCTCGCCCCTAGTGTGGCCAGCAGGACCACTGCATTTTCTCCAGTCTACTATTGCTCTTAGGGACTCTGCCCCTGCCCCATCCCCTAGACTCTGGAACTTTTACTCCCCTTCTCTTCATACAGAAAGATTAAATATCAATGAGCAGACTGGACCCTGCCTGAAGAATAAAACATCAGAAAGAAAATAAATCCAAAACTAAAAGCTCTGGAGTTTTTAGGTAGTCAAGACAGAATAGGAAATGGGGTGTGGTTATTTATGCCTGGAGGCTAAGACGGGATGATCCCTGTGAACCTGAGACCAATCTGAGTAACATACTGAGTTCCAGGCCAGCATAGGGTACAAAGGGAGACCTTGTCTCAAATGTAGCCTCCATTGAACCAGAGCCTCCAAAATGGTGGTAAATTCTTAATGCTTGTCACAACTACTCTTTCTGGGCATTTGTATGAACCAGTATGAATGCCACATATCAGAGTGAACAGGTGCACTGTATCCCCCCCTTCTGATGGCAAAGCTTTGGAGGCACATCTATGACATAAAGTAGACACCTGCGTGTCCAGAGTAAGTTGGCCCAGACAACACGTTTCCAAATCCACTATACACAGCGATAATAGCTGGAGAGGCCAGGGATGATCTATCTTTAGAAGAGGCCACTATAGTAAACTCACACTGAAGATCTACCTTGGGGCAAGTTGAGACACGGCCCTGGCTAAGGGCTCAGGTCCACAATCAAAAGACTAGGCATGGATATACACTTTTTATTAGTTATGGGGTTTCAGCTAATTTCCATAGATCTCTGAGCTGTTAAAATCTCTACACTAAGTGGAACTGATAAGCAACCTCCAAGCCTCGCTGTGATGGTAAGTGTGACGGTGTATGCAAACCCCTTAAGACAGCACCTCTTGTCAAATGGTAGCTGAGCCAGGGAGCAACTGGCCACTAAGACTGCTTGCTAAATGTAGAACAGACGACATAAAGGGGTTTGGTAGACCCTAAGTCATGAAAATTCCAATTCTCTATGTCTCTGTGTGTTAGTTTTGCATTGGTATGACAGAATATTTGACAGTTTAAGGGAGGAAGGTTTACCTTGGCTCACAGCCTGGTGGAAAGAGTGTGACAGCATAAAGCAACGAGAAGCAAGGTTAGGCAGGGTGAACATGACCCAGTATGAGTGTGAAGGGGTGGAGCCCGAGGCAGAGCGTGCAGAGGGTGAGGTAGGATGCTTAGTCAGGCCTTCTCTTCCACAGCTTACACTTTCAGCTTACACTTCCACAGCACTGTTCATCACCAAAGGAACTCAAGCAGGGAAGGATCCTGGAGGCAGGAACTGATGCGGAGGCCATGGAGGGATGCTACTCACTAGCCTGTTCCTCATGGCTCACTTAGTCTTATTTCTTATAGAACCCAGGACCACCAGCCCAGGGATGACACCACCCACCATGGGCTGGGCCCTTCCCCATTGATCACTAATTTGAGAAAATGCTTTACAGCTGGATCTCATGGAAGTATTTCCTCAACTGAGGCTCCTTTCCCTCTGATAACTCTAGCGTGTGTCAAGTTGACACACGAAACCAGCCAGGACACAGAGTTTGAGGCGGCATGAGCCCGGAGTGGGCGAGACTGAGGTAGGGGAGGGATTGCTTAGTATCAGGGAAGAGAAATGTGATATTGATGTGATTTGGTATGAACATGAATGAGAAGCAGCAGTGGGGGAGGCAGACTGAGGCTTTGCTGATCAACTTCCTCCCAACCGAGAAACAGAAAAGGGAGGCCAGAGCCAGCAGCCAGCATAACCTTCAGAAGCCTACCCCGAGCCCCACCCTAAAGGCCCTTGGTCTTCTCATATCATTGCAAGCTTAGAGCAAAGCAGTCCAAATTGAGCCTACGGAGGACATTTCAGTTATTCAAGCCATAACAGGGACTTCAAAGACCAGAGAACCATTAGAACTGACCTTGAGAAGAAAGACTCTCCATAGATAGCAATTTGTCTGCAAAGAAGGTCCTTTCCCAACCTGTGAGTCATGGCCAGTGTCATAGAACTGAAGAAGCGGTGTCATTAGCGTGTTGATTTGACCAGAAAGCAATGAGACCTGCTCACAGCTAAGGACACAATCTTACTTCACCAGAAACAAGTCACATCTGTCCTATGAATGACAAAAAAAGCCATCTTTTGTCATTTAAAACTCATTCCCTAATAATGTTGTCTTTATGGAGAGTTAAGCCTGTGCTTTTGGAGACACTGGTACATTGATTAATAAGTATCTATTCAGTTCTGAGACCCTTTCTCTTTTTCCAAAGCAAAGACCAACCTGGGATTAGGTCCAAACTCTTACAAAATGACAATATGCATATTACTCTTTCCCAGGGTGGAGGGAGATGCAGAAATCCTCCCTTCTCATAAAATGAACCAAGACTACTTTCCTTTGACAAATGCTAGACTATAAAATTAATTAATAGACAAACTCTATGGTTTTCTGAAAAGACTGAAGTTGTGGTGCGGGGACAGCAAAAATGGCTCCTGGGTGAAGAGTCAGCCACCAAGTTTGACAGCCTTAGTATGAGCGCCTGGAATAGCCGAAATAGCATCAAGAAGAGATAGTTCAGCAAGACGCTTGGATTTTTGTTTTAAAAGAGCAATTATTTGGGTGCCTGAGAAAAGCAACTCAAGTCATCTTTGAGAAAAAGAAAATGGGGCTTCTTACCAAACACCGCCAGTCATGTTCTGCGCCATGATACAATGGTGTGATAGGTTTAAGATATTTGGGAAGGAAAATGTGAACCTAGGATTTTTATATTCAGCCCAAACTCAAGTGTAAAGGCCACAGTAGGGGGTGAGGAATAGGCGCTAATGTGTCGAGGACTCAGATAACGTTGTCCCAGTGAACTATCCCTGTAGGGAAAGGCAAGAGTTGAACCATTACTGTTCGAATTGGCAGAGACCTAAGATTAAATGATGGCACTAAGGAAACAGTAGTGTCTGTAGTGTTTATGTGATCTGACAACGTAGATGATCAGCAGTATTGTTACAAAGGAAGACGCACTGGAGACTACATGAGAAATGACAGTGTAGGAAAGGCTAAGAAAAATTCATTGGAAATACGTAATATAAATCCAATGATTTCCTTACAGGTAGGCTGTTATTTCAAATGAGAAGTGTAAAGGGAGGAGAGAGGGAACAAAAGAGTATTACTGTGTAAAAAAAAAAAAAAAAAAAAAAACAAAGACTAATATAAGAAATGGGTTTTAAAAGCAGACTGAAGGCGCAGCTCAGTTGGTAGACTGTATGGGCGGTGTGCACAAAACCTCAGGTTCAGTTCCAGCATTACACAAACAGGCACAGATCTGTAATCACAGCACTCAAGAGGTGAAAGCAAAGCGGATCCTAAGTTCACGGCCATCCTCAGGTGTACAGGGAGTTAAGGTCACTCTGGGTTAAAAACCCAGCGGGCAGAAAAGAGAAATGGGGTGGTGGCGTGTCAAAAGAGCGGAGGTTCCCACGCCACTCAGCTGAGCCTGTGCTCTGCTGCGGAGTCTGAGATTATTACAGGAAGCTCTTAAGCCTGAGATGAACAGATCGCAAACTGACACCAATAAATCGTCTTAACTCGGTTTTGACAAACCCTAACGTGTCACCGTATCTGCTGCCAAACAGTTTTATAGCAAGCATCACAGTTCCGGTTGAAGCTCCTTGTCTCAGCTCTGGTCCCCAAGTTACCGTGTGGGTTTGTTGATCGTATTGTTCCCATACCTGTCCCATCGTCTGCTTCCGCATTCACCAGCACCATGTGTGCTGTTGAGGGTTGTGCACCTGGTAGACTCTTGCAATTTTGTCCGCGTGAATGCAGATAATGTGTAGGGTGTATCGGCGGGGGTGGGGGGTGGGGGGTGGGGGGGTGTCACAACTTTGTAGTTGGGGATCATAATTTTAATGGGTCAGATTGAGCCAGGGATCTTATTTATAACTATTTACACTTACAAGTATCATATACAATGAAGGATTCCCTCTTGTACTCAAAACATGTTAATTTCAACAAAAAATTGTGCCTCAAACCCAATTCTACCTTATCGGTAAAGAAGGATATTTTTGTTTGTTTGTTTTGTTCTGTAGTTTTAAAGAACACTGACCCCCATCCCATGGGACTGTAACCGCCCACTGAATAAATAGAGCAGGCGGTTTCATTTAGGCCTTTACAAAGAGTGAACCCTAAAGGTTTGTTCACCCAGGACAACCCCACCAAAGTACTGAACACGTAAGACACGGACCCGCCTGGTAGCCACTACAATCCTGACGGTCCATAAACATACCCTGAACACAGCATAGTTCTTCTCAATATCACACAAAGGAAGATGTCGACAATATGGGGTGACCGTGTGTGCCTCTGCTCGTCATCTTAAGTGCAAACTTATCCTCAGGAGTCTTACCTCATTTGCCTACACCAGCACAGTCCACGCCAAGCATTTAGAAGTTCAAATATACACCTGGGTGTTGGTTTTTTTTTTTAATGCCTTTGTTTTTCTCTATTATACTATATTTAGGAAACAACATTATTTTTTGTTGGTGGTATGTATAGACATTTTAACATAGTAAAAATGCTAAGCAACATACTAAAAACGGCTGCTAAGTATACACGCACTGTTTGAAGGCAAGAGAGATGGCTCAGATTTCCTCCTAATGGGCGCTGTCTCCTTCCCAGTCTTTGCTGAGGCAGTCCAGTGGGGAATGTGCTTGTTGTGCAAGTTTGAGGACTGGGGGGCAGGATCCCCAACACCTACATGAAGCTGGTCTGGGGGTGCATCTTAGGGAGGCAGACACAGCCAGTCTAAACAGCTGCCAGGGTTCTGTGAGAGACCCCGTAGGCTCCCCCTACTAAAAAATCAATACTAATAAAGTAGAAAGTGATATAGGAAGATAGTGGAGTAAACCTCTAGCTTCTCACACACACACACACACACACACACACACACACAAGTGCAATCACATCTTGTGCCTTACCTTGGCTCTACTTGAGGGAATGTTGTCTGAGTGTTTTTTACCCAGTGGCTCATCTCTGTGTTTTACAAGATTTTTTTTTTCCTGACCCACAGATTCTTTTTAGTCTGCTTATAGCAAAATTGATTGGCGTATACTTTAGGTATGTTAAAAAGTCTTTGTGCCATGACCTGGCTGTGCTACTCCCGGATGCCTATCCAAAAGTCGCCACGTAAATGAGATATTTTCATATCCATACCCAGCGCCTGAGCAATAACTGGAGAACCTGGCCTCCTCGCGGGCATCCGTCATGTGTTTGCGCACACACACACACACACACACACACACAAAACAGAAGCAAGCATGAATAAACAGACGCTAGCTCCAAAGAAAATAAGAACATTCTTCACAAGCAATTAGCTGCTCTATCTAGGGACCAGAGTTCAGATCCCAGCACCCTCGTAACAAGCCAGGCAACGCCCGTAACTCCAGTTCCAGGTGATCTAACCCCTCTCCTGCCCCCCCACACACACACTCACAAACACACACACACTCACATACAATCACACAGACACGTATATGAATAAGTATGAATGCTTTTTTGTTTTCAAAAGAAGGAAACAAACAGTTGTGCTTCAGCTTGAGTCCATGAGCAAAATTCAACCCCGGCAGCAGTAGGAGCAGGCATGGTTATATGAGAACAGAGCATCAGACGCCAGCGTGTTTATGTGGACACAGGCAGATGGAAGAGTAAATTGTCCGAGTGCAGTTGTAGAACACACCTTAAGTCCCAGCACTGGAGAGGCAGAGGTAGAAGCAGGTGAATCTCTATGAGTTCAAGGTCACCCTGGTCTACAGGATAGCCTGGACTACACAAAGAAACCCTGTCTTGAAAAAATGGCTGGGGGTAGAGGGAGGGAGGGAGACAGACAGATGAAAGGGGGGTCAACAAATGCCCAAAATAATGCCCAAACTTGAAAATCAGAATTAATAACTTGCTATTTATATACATTTAAGACTCACCGCAGAGGTAAATTGTCCACTTTGAGAAGGGGCGCAGAGGAGAAATGGAGGAGACAGAGAGGGTAAGGCCGGCTGAAGTTCTTGTTTCAGAGTTGTGTGCACATTAAAGTTTTAGCTATAAAAAAAAAATAGCCAGGCATACCGAGTTGGCACCCTGAAACCGTATACTTACAAGCAACTGTGTGTGTGTGTGTGTGTGTGTGTGTGTGTGTGTCAATAATAAAGGAAAAAAAGAGGCCATGAATTTGAGAGGGAGCAAGGAGGGTGACATTGGAAGAGTCAGAGGGAGGAAAGAATGAGAGAAAAATGGTGTCATTATTCTGATTTTTAAAATTGCAAATAAAAATTTTGATAGAAAGAACATTGAGCCAGGGAGATGGTTCTGTGGGTAAAGGCACTTGCCCCAAAGCCTGACAACCTTAGTTCTATCCCCCTCCCCCCCCCACCACTCCCCCCCCAAACCTCACATCGTCCCCTGACCTCCACATTTGTGTTAGGTACACACACACACACACACACACACACACACACACACACAGAGGAAAAGATCATTTTTTAATAAGAAAAATGCAGCCGCTCCCCCAGCTGCCAGTGACTAGGCCTGTAATGACTGCACCTCTACGCTGGGACCATGCTCTTCTGGGAGAGGCTTCCTGTTTAGGTTACACCCGTCTTCCGGTTGTCCACACCAAAAGCCAGTCTGTCCCTCTGGCTCCAGCTGGAGAACTCTGAGAGGGCCAAGCTCAGCTTCCAGGTTCTAGGGGAAGGGCCTCCGAGGCAACAGCGTTGCAATCAGACTTCTCCGGCTTCTCCCTGCGTCCCCAGCTCCCCACGGCTGCTGTTCCTGTGTGCGCATGCTTGCTCACACGCGTGAGGGTACACAAGCGTGTGAGCGAGCGTGAACAAGCAAAGGGACCCAGCCGCTGTTCCTCAGGTCCTGTCCACCTTGGGTTTGTTTGCTTGATTGTTTGTTTGTTTGTTTGTGACAGGGTCTCTCTCTGGCCTGGAACTCTCTAATTCACCTAGGCTGGCTAGCCAGTGAACCCCACTGACCCGCCTGTCTCCACCTCCCTGGAAAATGCCCCACGCTTGGCTTCCTAAATGTGGGTCTTGGGAATTGAACTCAGGTCCTCATGCCTACGACTGAGCCACCCCTCCACCCCGCCAGCTCTGACTCTTGAGTGCCAGCCCCAGTCCCCAATAAGCCTCCGATGTCAGTTAATGGAGAGGCTACTGCCTAATCAACGTGCTTAGAGGAGAGACTATGGAGTAAGGTTAACCTGCATTATGCCCATCACTTTCTATATTACTATAAACTAGCCCGGTCATGGAAAATCCAGGGTACAGCACATATTCAGAAGTTCCAACAGTGAACCCCAAAGACTCAGGTCTACTTCCCTGTCAATGAAGCTAAGTAAATTCCCAGTACAAATTTGAATGACGCCAGCCTTGTGGCTATAGGCCTTAGAGAAAGGCTCCCTACTGCGACCCCATCCTCTCTCACCACTGAGAGCTGTCCAGTGCCCAGGACGCCCCTCTCCTCTCCTTGGGCTAGTGAGTGTAGTTGGACCAGTCTGTTCTTTCACTGAAGGCAACATACTTTGTTCTCTTTATTTTTAACTTACTTATGTGTTTTCTTTTAACGCATGAGTATTCTGTCTGCATGTATACCTGCATGTCGGAAGAGGGCATCAGATCTCCTCATAGACAGACATGAGCTTCCATGTGGTTGCTGTGAATTGAACTCAGGACCTCTGGAAGAGTAGCCACTGTTCTTAACCACTGGACCATCTCACCAGCCCCGACATTCTTTATTCTAAGGTATTCATTTCTCCCACCTGTCTTGGTGCTGCCCAAAGTGGCCAGATTATATCTCCTCAAATTTCATATAGTGAGGCTCTAAACCCCCAGGACCCTAGCGTGTGGTATTTTATTGAATTACTCTTATTCATCTGTGTATGTGAGTGCACACATGAACATGTGGAGGTCAGAAACAACTTGATGGCGTATGTGCGTCTTCCATCACGTGGGCCCTGGGAATTAAACTCAGATCGTGTGGCTGAGCCATCTCACTAACCCAGTGACAACATTTTTGAGATATAGGCGTTGTAATCCAACAGGACTGCCATCCTCGAAGGAGGGAGAAAATAGAGCACAAACTTAGGCAGAGTGAGGGCCACAGGATGACTTGAGAAAATACTCACCCATATGCCAAGAAGAAAAGCCTTAAAAAAGAACAACTGCTTCCTGACCCACCTTCCTCTCTCTCAAGCTCACAGCTTCCAGTATGCTGAGAAGATGTTGCTTGATCTAAGCCTCCTCCACGTCTAAGTGTCTGGGATACCTGCCTGGGTACAGCAATACTGCTACGAGCACATGGTGACCAGTGTCCCTGTAACTGAGACCAGTCACCCTCCCCTTTCCCCTAGGACTCTCCCAGGGTAGCTCAGTTTCTTCACTGATATCTCCCATGAGCACCTTCTTCTGGGAAGGTGTGGGGAAAAAATGGCCATGAGGAGCTGATGATTGACACCACTCTAGAGCCCAGTGTCCAACCCATAGCCCATGGGCCACACGTAGTTAAACACAACTAGGAATATGGCCCAATGCAAAATCATAATGTTTTCTAAAATATTGTGAATTTGTTGCAATGTTTTCATGGTTCTCAACTATGAACTTTGTAGATGACAATGGTGTGTCACCAGGATAAATAGCTAAATACGCTATGCACGTCTAAGACAGCAAGGCCTTCTCCTGAACGGGTTGGAGTTGTCTTCTGCTTCAACGCCGTCATTACCTGCCTGTTTAGACCTTAGCTATTCTGGGGACAGACAGCTCTCCATTCTGGGGACAGACAGCTCTCTCTTATATGCATTGGTGTTTTGCCTGCATATATGACTGTGTGAGGGTGTTGGATCCCCTGGAATTGGAGTTACTGACAGTTGTGAGCTTCCATGTGGATAGTGGGACTTGAACCTGGGTCCTTTGGAAGAATAGCTAGTCTTCTTCTTCTTCTTCTTCTTCTTCTTCTTCTTCTTCTTCTTCTTCTTCTTCTTCTTCTTCTTCTTCTTCTTTGGTTTTTCGAGACAGGGTTTCTCTGTATAGTCCTGGCTGTCCTGAAACTCACTCTGTAGACCAGGCTGGCCCCGAACTCAGAAATCCACCGCCGGGCAATGGTGTGGTGGTGCATGCCTGTAATCCCAGAACTTGGGAGGCAGAGGCAAGCGGATTTCTGAGTTCAAGGCCAGCCTGGTCTACAGAGTGAGTTCCAGGACAGCCAGGGCTACACAGAGAAACCCTGTCTCAAAAAACCAAAAAAAAAAAAAAAAAATAGCTAATATTCTTAACTAGCTGAGTCATCTCTCCAGCCCCGACAGCTCTCTTCCTTAATGCCCTGTGCGGTAGCCTCCCTACAGAGCTTTCACTCACTAAGGACTGGAGGGACACCATCCGTCTGTCACAGGCTGGAAGGGGGGTGGCCAATGGACAAGGATGGACCACTTCTGATAGCTGGTGTTAGCCTTCAGGTTGACAGAATCTAGAATCACCTAGGAGCTGGTCCTCTGGGCGTGTCTGGAGTGAATTTCTTGATTATATAAATTGATAAAGGAAGATCCACATTAGCTGTAGGTGGGACCCTCCCCTAGCCAGGGGATCCTGGGTCATATTAAATGGAGAAATCGTTTAGCCACTAACCATGGGCAGGCAGGCAGTCCTCACTCTCTGCCCCTTGATTCTGGATGCAATGTGATCGGCTGTTTCAGGTTCCCGCCACTGTGACTTCCTGGCCGCGGTGGACTGTGCCATGAGCCAGAGCGGGCCCGTCCTTCCTTAGGTCGCTTTTGTCGGAGTATTTATCACAGCCACAAACAAAGATGCTAAGACAAACGTTTCCCCATTGTTTTTTCTCCTTTTCTTTTTATTTTATTAATGTGTGTGTCTCTGTGTGTGTCTGTGTGTGTGCACGCGCGTGCATGCGTGTTGTGTGTGTGTGTGTGTGTGTGTGTGTGTGTGTGTGTGTGTGTAGAAGCCAGAAGATACCAGATCCCCTGAAGCTCCATTACAGGTGGTTTGAGCCACCTGACCTCACATCCTCTCCGAGAGTAATAAGCACTTGCAACCCCTGAGCCTTTTCTCCAGCACCCATTAGTTTACCAAAAGAGGGTCATAGTGTAGCCTGAAGATGATCTTGCCCTCTGGCACTTCTACCTTGGAGTGCTGGGGTTAGAGGCACACAGCACCACACCTGTTCTATGCTGTGCTAGGAATGAAACCGGGGGCTTCCTTGCATTAGGCAAGGACTCTTTCAATTCAAGTCACACCTTCAGCCCCATATCCTCCTTTACTGGGCTCTCTCTGTCTCTGTCTATCTGTCTGTCTCTCTCTCTCTCTCCCTCCCTTTCTAGCCCCCATCTCCATCTGTTTCTATGTTTCTATCAGATGTCCTCACATTCCAGAACACAGAACAAGACCCTCTGAAGTCACATCCGCGAGCCACACCAGAACTTCACCTTAAAGGGACAGTTCTCAGAGGCCCAAGCCACAGCCTGGTCCATTAGGCAAAGCAGGAAGCCTGTCTCTTCCAGCTGACTACCAAACACTGGTGCTCCTCGACAGAGAGGCAGCCAGACAAGCCCTCAGTCATCTAGCTCTCAGGGCAGCTCCTCCACTTCGGACCGGAGCAAGGAGCTTAGGACAGGCCCGGTGAGCACGGCAGAGCGCACCTCTCAGCTCCCCTGTGTCTCCTTGGCCCTCGTGCTAATGTATCCTGTCCACACTTTAATTAGGGCTGTGTGCGGAAAGCACTGCACGCGGAGGCAGGAGGCAGGGCCGGCAGGCAGCTGCGGAAACCCCTCCTCCACTCCTGGCTGCAAACAGCAGCTCTTTGTGAGCTGAAACTGGGGGAGATGTGCCCTCCTAACAGCAGTGGAGGCCACTCTTCCCTCAGTGGAAGTCTAGAGCCTTCAGTCAGGGAGGAGGAAGGACAGAGTTGGAAGGGGTTGGGGGAGAGGGTCATGCTCCTGAAACTACCCTCATACCGAGTCAGCAGAGCCTGAGGTGCCCCTTAGCTTCTGAGCCCCGAGCCAGCCACCATTCCTTTGTCTGGAATTCACACTGGGAAACACACTATCAATCCGCTGTGTCCACGGTGGCCTCAGCAGGAAGATGTTAAATTGACTGCAGCCAGTACCTCCAGGTGAACCGCTTTAGGGACCAGAAAGAGAGACTAGAGAGACCGGGCTCACACCACTGAGGAGCGTAGGCTATCACAGAAGCAACACTGCGCTGACCAAGTGCTCTGTGAAGTGTCTTATCTTCAGTGTCCATGGGGGGAGGGGCACTTAAATCTCTCTGGGGGCCTGGGAGGGCTTCCTAGGAGAGGTGCTTTTTAAAAAAAAAAAATTCTATTTCAAGGGTTAAATAAAATCCGACATTAAGTGCGAATTTGTCAAGAAGACAGGTGCTACAGTACGCACCTGCCACCGAGCACTCAGGAGGCTGAGGGGGGAGGAGGAGGACTTTGAGGCCGGCTTGAGCTCCCTAGTAAGAGTCTGTGTAAAGCAAACTAGAGATGAGGAGATGACTCGGTTGGAAAGGCCTGCTGGACAATCAGGATAAACTATCCCAGTCTGGAACTCCAGCATCCACGTTTAAATAAAAGGCATGAGTACGTCATCTTAGATCCGGGCAGTAGAGACAAGTGGAACACTCGAACACACTGACCAGTCAGCCTAACCAAATAGTGAGATCCAGGCTCAGAAAAAGACTATCTCAACAAGCACACCACACACACACACACACACACACACACACACACACACCACTCATACCACACACACACATACACAGGCACATACACACACCATACACACACCACACACACACACCATACACACACCACACACACCACACACACATACACACACCATACACACACACTCACACCTCATACATTCACACCACACACACACACACACACACTCATACACACACACCACACACACACCACACACACACACCACTCATACCACACACACACAAACACAGGCACAAACACACAACATACACACACCACACACACACAACATACACACACCACACACACACCACACACACACACCACACACACCACACACACACCACACACACATACACACACACCATACACACACACACTCACACCTCATACATTCACACCACACACACACACACACACACACACACACACACACCACACACACACCACACACACACACCACACACACCACACACATACCACACACACATACACACACACACACACACACACACACACACTCATACCACACACACACATACACAGGCACATACACACAGCATACACACACACCACACACACACCACACACACACACCACTCATACCACACACACACATACACAGGCACATACACACAACATACACACACCACACACACACACCACACACACACCACACACACCACACACACACCACACACACCACACACACACCACACACACATACACACACACCATACACACACACACTCACACCTCATACATTCACACCACACACACACACCACTCATACACACACACCACACACACACACCACACACACATACCACACACACACACACACACACACACACCACACACACATACCACACACACACTCACATACCAAACACACCACACACCACACACACACCACACTCTCACACCACACACACATACCACACACACACACACCACACACACACCACACACACATACCACACACACACTCACATACCAAACACACCACACACCACACACACACCACACTCTCACACCACACATACCACACACACACACACCACACTCTCACACCACACACCACACACACACACACACACACACACACACACACCAAAAAATAAACCAAATGGAACCAATAAGGTATAGTATAATTAGAAGCCAGGAAGCAAGGCTTCTGAGGGGAGCCACCGCAGCCGGTGGGTCTGAGGCAGACAGCAGCTGCTCCTGGGGACCACCGAAGCATCTGCTCACTGAAATCCCCCATAGCTGGGGGATGGGGAAAGAAAGACCAGCTCAAAGAGGAACCAAGAGTGAGGTCGGGCCAGGCCTGAGCATCAGTGGTGGCATGACCACAAGGCTGGGAAGGAAGAGCCCAGAGGCGGGAAGTCTTCGGGGCGAGGTTCCCAAAGCCCGTTTCTGCTCGGGTCTTACTTCCGTTTCCACCTCTCTGAAGCAGCCTCTGTAGTTATCACTCACAGAACACATTGACAGGGAAAAGTTATCCCACCAGCACCCCCAGGATGTGGCTCGAGACTTCCTGCCCACAACCCCCTGAACTGCCTCATGGCCCAGGTCAGCCACAGCCAATGCTCCCCTCGGAGGCCGTTCCCCTGGAGAAGCTCGCACTGCTTAGAAGACCAGCACGGAGAAGACAGCACATGGACCGGAAGCAGTGAGCGCCATGCCTGGGCAGGGACTGGAAGAGAAGAACGGTGGGAAGATGGAGCTAGCATCTCTAGGCTCATGAACGGTTATCATGTACGCTTCATATCTCTTCAAAAGAAGAAGAAGAAGAAGAAGAAGAAGAAGAAGAAGAAGAAGAAGAAGAAGAAGAAGAAGAAGAAGAAGAAGAAGAAGAAGAGAAGACCAGCGAATCCAGCTAAGGACTTCAGCTGAAGAAGCTCTTATGCACACAGGCACAAACACTGAGACTTCACAAACCGCATAGCTTGAGAGAAAGGGAAGCCAAAGGAGAAAATCAGCACACAGGGAGATCTCTGCCAGCAGTCCGTATAGTCAGAGCCTGGGCCTCAGTCGCCTTAACAAGAAGGCCCAGCTACTCACCCTCAAAAGGCCAATTCAACAAACAAGTAATAGCAAAAAGCAGAAAGGAGGGAATTGTTCAACACAGCCACATTGAGAAAAGGAGCAAAGACATCCACTGACCCCCCCAGGACCGTCTTCAGGGTACTGACATGAGGCTTAGGTTTAAAGAGAAGGCAAGACAGTCTGGGTCAAGGTAGGGTCCCACCCCTCAATGACCCATCATGCTCCGGGCTCCAGGCACTCCTGCAACATGGTCTGACAGGTTAGAACGGTGTAAAATCTTTTTCCAGGAAACAAGTCCTTCCTCTGGCTGGCCCCAGACCCCTGCTCTTTCCTTCCCTAGCAGGAGATTCCTGGGGAAGTCCCAATTTCTTGGAGCGCGTGATTTCAATAAGTGAATAACCAAAGAGCTTTGGATCGTCTTTCTTCCGGTACAGTTATACACCACTTTCAGGTGGGGAGGCCACGCCGCTGGGGAGGGATCTCTGAGAAGGAACATGTCCTGTGAGTCTAACCTAGACCAAAGAGCATCGCCCCAGTCCTGCTGAAGATCAAAGGGTCCAGGTTGGACCTTTAAAACCTAAGCAACCTAGCAGTGGTCGTCCACGCCTTCAGTCCCAGCAGAGGCAGGCAGATCTCTCTGAGATCGGGGCCAGCCTGCTCTACAGGACTAGTTCCAGGACAGCCAGGGCTACACAGGGAAAGCCAGGGAGGGGGACTCATTTCTATAATATTAGCTGACTTCACGCTTTCAATCCTCCTGCCCCAGCCTCATGATACTAGGAATGCAGACATATAGAGATAGAGATATATACACATACATATGTGCATGTATATATACACATACACATGCATACACACATATATACACACACATATATACATATACATATATACTACACATATATACATACACATATATACATATATACACATATGTATATGTGTGTATATACATATATATGTGTGTGTATATATACATATATGTATATATGTGTGTGTGTGTGTGTGTGTGTATTTCTACATGCCCAGTAAGTTGTCTTGGTCCTTTTCTATATGATCATGTATTCACTGAGGCAAGAGGACAGACATTTTAAGAAGCTCCAAGGCTTTTCTTCTAACACAGACAAATCATACGATACCATTCTATCTACCTCACTTCTGTTACCCTTAATGTAGAAATAAAAAAAGGATATGGGCTTCAAGATGGCTCGGCCGGCAAAGGGGCTTGCCACCAAGCCAGAGCAGCTCAGTTCAGTTCTTTGAGCACATAGGCAGAAAGAGAGACGGACAGCTGAAAGCTGTCCTCCAACTTCCACACACGTACCATGACACACACGTGCACAAAGATCATAAATAAATGGAAAAGCTTTTGTCGAGGATGCATATAGATTATATCCCTATGCTTAAAGGCCAAGAGTTTAAATTAAAAATCAAATAAATTAAAATCTCTAATATACGGGCCTGGGAGAGATGGCTCTGTGGTTAAGAGCACTGGATGCTCTTCCAGAAGACCCAGATTTAATTCTTAGCACCCACATGGCAGCTCACAACTATCTGTAACTCCAGCTCCAGGAGATCCAATGCCTTCGTCTGCCCTTGGGCTGATGCCCCAAGGTCATGTTGCTCAGACATATATGTCGGCGCATTTCAAACATGTCCCCGCATATAAAAGAGAATTCAGTCCTATCAGAGATCTGATTTCCTAGTTCTGAAGTCTGCTGATGCACTCAATTTTTTGTGTGCCTGTATATGTGATTGCACTTGTGTGTGTGGAGGCATGTATGTGCATGTGCGTGGAGAACAAACCATTACAGATGTCAGTCCTCAGGCGCCATTCATCTTGAATGTTTCTCTTGGTCTCTTTTTAAGATGGGCCTTACTATGTAGCTTTGGCTGCCAGAGCCTGCTATGTAAAGCAGGCTGGCCTCGAACTCTCAGAGATCCACTTTCCTCTGCCTCCCAAATGCTCCGGTTAATGGAGGTACCGCCACAGTAGTCCCATCTTGTTTTCTGAGACAGGGTCTTTCACGAGCCTTGAGCTCGCCAAGTGGGCTAAGCTGGCCAGCCAAGGAACCCCAGGAGGAGTCTACACATCTCCACCTCTCTAGCACCAAGATCACAAGAGTGCACCACCACACGCGCATGTTTGTTCGTTTTTAACATAGATCAGACTCAGATTCCCATTCCCTTAGCACTTAATGGACTGGACTATCTCCTTAGTCCCTGTACTAAAATTTTAAATGAGCTTTTTCTGGGATCTTGGTTTGGAGTGCCCTCAGTTTAGGGGGCTTTGCTATTTAGTGTGAGGTTGTTGTGTTGTGTTTTGTTTTGCCCTCCTGGAGCTATGTATCTGTGATGGTTGGTGTTGTCAAGTTGACAGAATCTAGATCCACCTTGAGGACCAGTCTCTGGACTTGCCTGTGGGAGATTATCTTGATTATGTCAACTGCAGTGGGAAGGCCTGCCCACTGTGGGTGTCATCATTCCCTATGTAGGGATGCTACACTGAAAATAACCTGGAGGCGGGGAGCTGATGCTGGAACCTTGGTATGTCTTTGATTTTTGACTGTAGATGCAATGAGACTAGCTACCTTACGCTCTGGCCCTTTCTCCCTTAAGTCGCTTCAGTCAGCATATTTGATCACATCGGCAAGAAGAAACTAAGGCACTAGCTCAGAAAAAAAAAAAAAAAAAGATTGTTTCCTTAACTGTTTGTAACATATCTTCATTTCCCACAGAACAAATAGATATCTAGGCCCTAAAAATTAACTTGTGCTCAAATCTCAAAATCAGAGTCAGAATACATTTTCTCCAACCATTTTAACACAGACATCAATGCTGTCAAAACCCTGAGTTTTGAGACTGAACTTTTATTCTCTCTCTGACCTCATTATTACAACAGACCTGTTTTCATATCCGTTCATAAGAAGATTGATATTTTCCATGCCGCCCATTATACAGTGAATCTATTTTAAAACCAATCTAGGACTCCTCTCTCTCTCTGAATTATTCCAAGATACATTACCATATTTTTATATTGATGCTTCAGCACGTCCAAATCATTATCTCACCAAGTATTATCAAAACCACTGCATGGGGGAGGTGGCACCGTCCACAGAGCACTTGCTGTGCAGGCATGAGAGCATCAGTTTGAATCCCCGGCACCCACATATAAAGGTAAGTGTAGCTCTGAGTACCTGTAACCCCAGTACAGTGTAGGGATTGTAATAGGAATTACAGAAGGGGTTGCTGGCCTCCAGCATAAAGTGGGGGGTCAGGTGGTTTTCAAAAGAAAAAGAACAAGAATCCCTTCCACAGAGCCTTGCTCTGGCCTTACACGGATAGGTTTTCCATGGAAGGAAATGAAACGTTTTTTAGCGTAGTCCACCTGATTGGATATTGCAAGTGAAGCTGAATTTTCTTCATATTCTTTTCCCTAGGACAGGGCTTAAGCACATCGAACGTATCACTATTACTCCAAAGGAAAGACCCTTTCACAGCCCTCCACACTCAGCCCTGACTCAAACACCGAGAATGACTGACACCCCAACAGCTTCAACTTGCAGGCGGGCAGGCGGGCACAAGGGAGCAGGGACACATCTGAGGACATATCTGGTGTGTAAATTATCCCCTCCATCCCTTTCCTCTTTTCCTCACATATGTAAATTGCCATGTCTGATCTCCAGTTCCCCCTACCAGCCACAACAACCAAATTACCCTCAAGGGACATCTACTGCCTTGTTATTTTGGTCTCAGTATTAAGTGGGGGAGGGGAGGGGAGAGAGAGGCTATTATATTTTCAAAAGTCAGAATTCCTCCTGATTAGATTTCTGGATCACTGATAAACGTTTATTCCCTAAAATAGATTATTTCTGCATTCTGAATATTTGGTGGTTTTGTTTTGTTTTGTTTTGTTTTGTTTTTTAAAGCCAGGCTACCATACAGCATTTCTAATATAAATTGTCCCTAATAATCTATGCTGAGTTTTGAAGAGAGCATTTGGTCAAATTCTATCCCCACCCCCTTGGGATCCAGCCCCAACTTCCAGCAGCAGAAGAGAATTCTAAACCACTCACACACAGCCACGTCACCTAACGACCATGGCCCATTTTTCCCTCTACCCCGAGGCACCTCGTAGGATGCTTAGCGCTTAGAACACAGATTTTTCATTTTATCACAAAACTAATAAAATTCAATTAAAAAAAACACACATTCCCCTTTTCTCCACCATTGAGGGGGTTGAAAAAAGTGAAATAAAATAAAATAAAAAGTGCAGTCCTTCCCAAGGATGAGCTGTAGCTTCCTGCTTAGGATTGTGTGTGGGTCACTGTGGTAATAAGAATAAATAGCACATGCATGTTTCATAAGCTGTGAGTGTCGATGGAGAAAACCCACCACAGGAATTCCAGAACCCCAAACAGGGTCGTCTACAGACAGAAATTGCTCCATTTTCATAACATCTCAGAATCGTTAAGATATTATTTTATTTTCACGTGCTGAATCCCCGAAAGATGGCCCTTCCGTTTTTTTCTTCCATAAACACCGTACGTGTGATTTTGTTCCTGACCTTGCACAACACACAGTCGAGAGGGAGAGGCGAGAGCTTGCTGCAATACTGAACTCATCTAGTTGCATTAGGCTCAAAAATCCGCATCTCCGGAATGTGTATTTGTCATGTCAGCCCGAGCCGACAGCGTCTGCCAAGAGACTATTTTCACTATTCGGCTGGTGCCAGCCGGAATCCACTTCCACAAACCCGCATACTGATGAGAGCTGAAGCTCGCAGTTATTTCTCTGCACCTTCTCTCTCAGGCTTCGTCCCTCTGCAGAGGAGTGAAGCCCCTTTACTAATTCATGAGTACCCTGACTAACCAACCATCTAGAAAAAAAAAAAATTTTTTTAACTCATCAATAACAGTCAACTAAAAGCAAAGCACATTCCCACAGGGGTTAGAGGGGAAGGCAGGCAAGACGAGGGAAAGACGAGTATTGATTGGCAAGATTCCCTGATACTCACTGAAGGCGGCCACTGCCAGGGCCAGGGTGACGATAATGGACAGCCAGGATACCCACAATGCCTTCTTCCTGTAGTTCTGGGCCTCGTGAGGTTTCAGCCGGGTGCTGCTTTCTAGTAAACCTGATAGAAACAGGGAGGAGAGAGAGGAAGGCGTTTTCATAAGACAGAACACACACCCCAGAGCTACAGCATCTCATCCAAAGACTGCAAACCCCACAGCCTGTGAGCCTAGATGTGTCTTGTCTGGTCCACGATGTGCTTTCACAATTAGAAGATTGCACATTGAGCCGGGCGTGGTGGCGCACGCCTGTAGTCCCAGCACTTGGGAGGCAGAGGCAGGCGGATTTCTGAGTTCGAGGCCAGCCTGGTCTACAGAGTGAGTTCCAGGACAGCCAGGACTACACAGAGAAACCCTGTCTCAAAAAAACCACAAAAAAAAAAAAAAAAAAAGAAGATTGCACATTAAAAACAAAGCGACGTTATCAAATGTTCCGGCATCCCTTAGAAAACCACTGACAGCACCGGATAGGTGCCTCCCCAGGACAGCTGAGGCTCTCTGAGTTAGAGCTCCACATACCTTACAACTGAGGTCACCTTTTTTTTTTTTTTTTTTTTTTTTTTTTTTTTTGTCACTTGGGTCAGTAGACTTCCCTCATCCCAACAAAGTCTTTGTTGGATGGAAAGACCATTAGGAAGGAACTGTAGTAACTGACTGGGCATTGGGCTCCTCGGCTCTGAGCACGGATCTACTAGTACAGTCCCAATAGCAGTGGCATATTTATACAAACCAAAGATTCATAGACTGTGCCCACAAAGTGCCCACACCGGACCCCTTGGCAACCAGCAGCCACAGGCCCAGATCATAGGGCATGTTTTCTCCTTCCTTTGTATGAAGCACACATTAAGCAAATAACTGATTGGCTAATTAATTAATTAATTAATTTTTAAAAACTCTCTCAGGGGGTCTAAGGAGATAACATGAGAACCTGAGTTTGATTCTCCCTATGAAATAGTCAGGCGTGGTAATACACACTTGTAATCCCAGCACTTGGAAACAGAGACAAGCAGATACCTGGAGCTTACCAGCCAGCCAGTGTACCCTACTTGGTGAGTTCCAAGCCAATGAGGCAGTCTGTCTCAAGGTATATAGCATTCCTGAGGAAAGAATTCTGAAACGGAACTACACCCATGTATGGACACGCACACGCACGAACACACACACACACACACACACACACACACACACACTATCAGAATATGAAAGTACGTTAAAACTGCCAAAGCCAGAGCGGGCTCTATGGGAAGGCTGCAAGCACGGCGGTTTTATTTATCTCCTGTGCTTTGCCCGGGAGGAACCCTTTTCAAGGGCACGACTCTGTAACGACTCGCCAGCAATGCCCACTTAAGCGTCTTCAGATTGATCTTGATTTGTACTTCTTGTTACCTGCTGAGAATAGAATTGTAAGGGTTGAGAATGGCTTAGTGCTTAAGAGCACCTATTGCTCTTGCACTCAAACTCAAGTTTGACATCCAGCACCCATAAATAAATAAACAACAATACTAAAAGTATTTTAAGAGAATAAAATTGTAAGCAGGCAGAGAGGTTATGCACGCCTTTAATCCCAGCACCTGGGAGGCAGAGGCAGGCAGATCCCTGAGTTCCAGCCCAGCCCTGTTATACAGAGTGAGTTCCTGGACAGCCACAACTACACAGAGAAACTCTGTCTTGGAAAAACCAAAAGGAGGAAGAGGAGGAAGAAGAGGACGAGGAAGAGGAGGAGGAAGAGGAAAAGGAGGAAAAGGAGGAGGAAATTGTATGTGCCATTTCTTGGTTGTCAGAGAGTCAAATTTGCAGTCATGTATCTTATATAAGTAAAAGCCAGTTTACCAACTCTGGCTACATCATGTATCTCTCAGAGATTGGACAGTTTCATCACAGTAGCTATAGACAATGGCGAATAGGGAGGTAAAACTTAGGCAGCATTTGCAAAATGTCACAGTATGTGATGTATCACATATGAGCACCATTCATTCATCTGACTGACCACCACCGTAGGAACAGAAAGGACCGGAACACTCATCCTCTGTGATTAGGATCATGACTGACACACCTACAGGACAGGTCAAAGGGGCGGGGTGTGGGGGTGTGTGGGGGGGAGGGTGGATGTAACAAATGTATTAAAACAAAGATCTATGTGACAGGTTGGAGATGAGGCTCAATCAATAGACTTGCCTAGCATGCACGAAGCCCTGGGTTCAATCCACAGCACTGTATAAACCAGACACGGTGATGAAAGCCAAGATACCAGCCCTTGGGAGACAGAGACAGAAGGATAATGATCTCAAGGTCATCTCCAGATACATGGGGAGTTTGAGTGCAGCCCGGGATGCATGAGACTCTGTCCCAAAAATTAGTAAGAACAACAATTAGGGCCAGAGGACAAGATGAAAAGAGGGAAGATGAGGTAAAGGGAATGAAGGGGGAGGGAGAAAAAAAGGGGAGAGAGTGGAGGGAGATGAGGGGGAGGGGGAGAGAGAGAGAGAGAGAGAGAGAGAGAGAGAGAGAGAGAGAGAGAGAGAGAGATTGGTCCTATGTAACATGGAAGGCTTCAGGAATGAAGACCCAAAAGCCAAGGGGATCTATTTTTATGCTCAGACTCAATGAAAAATGCATATCCCTGTAGAGATGGGATTAAATAAGAAATGAGTGAAGCACAGAAACTCAACAAGACCGGTCTGCTCCAAGCCTCGGGGTTCTCTGCAAGACACTGATGTGCAGGGTGAGGGTCAGGACTCCTAGAATGAGGCCTTTTAATCAAGTTGCTATTAGACAAGGGCAGTTAGAGTTTCTCTGTGACCAGTTCTTACACTTGAGAGTGGGCTGCGTAGAAAACAATAATTCTTAGGTTTATAGCTATCTTTGAGGGAAGAGGACTGAAGGTTCTTTCCTATTTTGTTTTAACATTTGGGATGTGTGTGTGTGTGTGTGTGTGTGTGTGTGTGTGTGTGTATGTATGTATGTGTATGTGTGTATGTGGTGTACATGCTGGAGTGTGTGTGTATACATACGCTGGAGTGGTGTGTGTGTGTGTACACATGCTGGTGTGTGTGCAGATACACGTGCACAGGCATGTGCATGTGTGTGGAGGCCAGAGGTTAACCTCAAGTGTCATTCCATCTGCCATTTATTTTGGAACAGCGTCTCTCACCCGACCTGGAGCCCACGCATTCTGCTTAGGCTGCTTGACAGTGGGCCCCAGGGATATGCCTGTCTCCACCTCATCAGCACTGGGGTTACAAGCACATGCCACCACGCCCAGCATCTTTAATTGAGGTCTGGGGCTACAGCTCAGGACTGCATGCTTACAAGCTTTTTAACAACTGCACCATCTCTCAGCCTTATGGTCAGCCTTGGAGCGAAATGTGGACAGTTAGAAAAAGGACAAGGGAAGTCTTTGCTTCTAAGACCTTCTGGAAACCTTCCTCGCAGAGTGCCTAGCATGCCAAAAGTAACATGCTTTGGAAAATCATTTTCCAACCAAGCGGCGCTGCTCAAAACTGCATCCTGTTTAAATATATATATATATATATATATATATATATATATATATATATATATATATATATATCAATAGCTGAGCATGGTGGCATGTGCCATTAATCCCAACACCCCGGAGGCAGACGCAGGCAAATCTTTGAGTTCAAGGCCAGCCTGGTCTACATAGGGTGTTCTGTGACAATCAAGACTACAAAATCGAGAGACCCTGTCTGAACCTGCCCCTTCACACCCAAAACCTTTTAACAAAGACTCAGCTGAATTAACTCTATCCAATCATCCTTGAACAGGCCTCAAGCAAAGCAAGCAGGACTTTGGAGAAGGGTGGTTTGTGAGCAGACAGCCCAGTAGACCTGGAAGCGAGTAAAACCAGGAAGGAGAGCTTATATAGGACCAGAGGAAAGCAAGAACGCAAGCAGGAGTGATCAGCCCCTACTTCACCATTGCACCCATTGCACTGGGAGACTAACCTCAATCTTCCTTCATTAATTCAGAAATGGGAGCTGAAGCTGTAGTTTAGTTGGTATGGTGTCTGCCTGCCATTCACAGGTCAGGGGTTCTATTCCCAACACCGAATAAATCAGGCATGGTGGTAGACAGCTGTGACCCCTCCAGAGGTGGAGGCAGATGATCAGAGGTTCAAGATCATCCTCAGCTATGAGTTTGAGGACAGCCTAGGCTATGTGCGACATAATCTCTAATAGTGAATAAATAATTGTGTTTGGATGGGGAGACAGGCCTCTTGTCCTGACAGATTCCGCTGTAGGTCCTGGTGCCTTTGAATGGACATCACCTTTCTATGCTTTTTCCTGGGCTCTAGAAAAAAATCTCATTTTACCTCTAACTGCAATGACTCTTTTGACCTAGGGAAGCTATCACGTAAAATGAACAGGTCCCATACACCCCTAAAAATTCCCTTCCCTTTTCCCAAATGTGTTTTTTTTTAATCTTTCTAACTAGAGAGGTGGTTCAGTGGGTAAGGTGCTTTTTGTGAAAAAATCTCTGAGGACCTGGGTTCAGAACCCAGGAACCCATATAAGACAGACAAGGACGCATAGTTCTGACTCTAGTGGAGGAAGCAGAGGATTATGGGACTGGTTGGCTAGTCAGTCTATCTGAAAAGGCAGTCCCCTGTGCAGTGAGAGATAAGGTGAAGTGAGATATCATCTCCTAGAAGTGTCAGAGAAGCGACACGCCCACGAAGTCCCATCAACACGGCTGCGGAACAAGACCTAAGCAAGGATGCCAAGAGCAGACATGCTAACACGGAAGAGGGAAATCACACGGAGTCTCAACCCTGGGTCCAGAACATCAGGCAGCTATGGAACATGGAGAGCAGGAGAAATAGTCTTCCCCAGGGAAGAGTCCCCCAGCTGGTTACCAAGTCGTCGGCCCCGATATCCTAAGTACGATTGACACTACACGGACTGAGTATTGCTTAACAAAATGAAGCCTGTGAATTTGAGAGAAAGCAAGAAGGGTTGTTCATGGGAAAGGTTGGAGGGAGGAAAGGGACAGGGGAAAAAACATGTAATTACTTTCTAATTTGAAAATTTAAAAATAGAAGACTCCAAAACTGATGTTTAAGAGGGGAAAGGTGAAATAAAAGTATGGTGGAGAGTAATCAATGAAGACATTGAACATCATCCTCTGAGTTCCACCTATGCGCTCTCTCTCTCTCTCTCTCTCTCTCTCTCTCTCTCTCTCTCACACACACACACACACACACACACACACACACGGACACACACATCATACAAACACGGACACACACATCATACAAACACAGACACACATACACACACATAGACGCACATGGACAAGCACACATCATACACACACATCATACAAACACAGACACACATACACACACGGACACACACACATTATACACACACATCATACACACACATACACACAGACAGGCACAGACACACACACATCATACAGACACAGAGACACATATGGACACACACACACACACACACACACACACACACGTGCAATTTCTCTTTCATCCTGGCCCACTGGTTTCAGGAGAAGTGAAACTTCACCATTTAAGCACCACCTCAACTCAGCGGTTCACTGGCCAGGCGGTCCGAGAGTGCCCATTTCAAGAGGTTTGTCCACAGGGGCACGATCCCTTTAAGAAGCCAGTTGACTTTTCCACAGAGGCAGCTGTCACTGTGTACACCCTTGCCTATTCTGTGGGGCAGCATTTCTTTCTCTCTCCAGAGCTGGCTGTTTTCAACAGCACACCTGGTCCTGACCACACCTCGGGGTGCTTCCCCTGGCCTCCCCACCAAAACCTACACTCCCCATTGGGAGATTCAGGTGGCTGCCACAGGGGGGGCTGGGCCGCCTGCTGCAGTGGCTTCTGGGTTTTCTGAGCCAGTAGGACTGGAAGACCTTCCCCAGATCTGACTTTCCTCGTGGCTCCCCTGGGGGAATTGTAAAATTGGGGAGGTGGGAAAAGACATAAAGTCATTGTAACGGAAACACTGTCCAAAAGAGGAAGGGCTTTTCTCTTTCCAAGCAACCTTGCTAGGTCATTATTTCCTTTCTAAAGAAGCAGTTGAGGGGTACAACCACTGTGGAAATCAGTCTGGAGGTTCCTCAGAAAATTGGAAATAGTACTACCTGAGGATGCAGCTATACCACTCCTGGGCATATACCCAAAAGATGCTCCAGTGTATAACAAGGACACATGCTACTCTATGTTCATAGCAGCCTTATTTATAATAGCCAGAAGATGGAAAGAACCCAGATGTCCTTCAACAGAGGAATGGATACAGAAACTGTGGTATATTTACACAATGGAATACTCCTCAGCTATTAAGAACAATGACTTCATGAAATTCTTAGGCAAATGGATGAAACTAGAAAATACCATCCTGAGTGAAGTAACCCAATCACAAAAGAACACACATGGTATGCACTCACTGATAAGTGGATGTTAGCCCAAAAGCTCCGAATATCCAAGATACAATTCACAGACCACATGAAGCTCAAGAAGGAAGACCAAAGTGTGGGTGCTTCGGTCCTTCTTAGAAGGGGGGACAAAATACTCACAGGAGCAAACATGGAGAGCAAAGTGTGGAGCAGAGACTGAAGGAAAGGCCATCTAGAGACTGTCCCACTTGGGGATCCTTCCCAGATACAGTCACCAAACCCTGACACTATTGTTAATGCTAAGAAAGGCTTGCTGAAAGGAGCCCAATACAGCTGTCTATTGAGGGGCCCTGCCAGAGCCTTATAAATACCGAGCCAGATGCTTGCAGCCAACCATTGCACTGAGTGTGGGGTCCCCAATGGACGAGATAGAGAAAGGACTAAAGGAGCTGAAGGGGTTTGCAACCCCATAGGAAGAACAGCAATATCAGACAATCAGACCCCCAAAAGCTCCCAGGGACTAAGCCACCAACCAAGGAGTATGCATGGCTCTGGCTGCACATATAGCAGAGGATGGCCTTGTCAGGCATCAGTGGGAGGAGAGGTCCTCGGTCCTATGAAGGTGTGATAGATGCCTCAGTGTAGGGGAATCGAGGGCAGGGAGATGGGGGTGGGGTGGGTGGAGGGAAACCCTCATAGAAGCAGGGGGAGTGGGGATGGGATAGGGGGGTTCCGGGAGAGGGGGAAACAGGGTCTGGGGATAACACTTGAAATGTAAATAAATTAAAATAAAGAAAAAGATGCAACTGAGAGACTCAGGAGGCAAAGAACTTGCTGTGAGAACCCGAGTTCAAGCCGGAGAACTGCATAAGAACCCCAGGATTGTGGTGCATGCTTGGGTCCCTGGAAGCTCGCTGGCCAGCTAGTGGAATGAAGCAATTCCGGATCCGTGAGAGATTCTGTTCCCAAAATAAGGTGACATCACTTGAGGACTGACACCTGAAGCTGTCTCTGGCCTCTACACGTGTGTGTGGCGCACACACACAAGTAACATACACATGCACAGACCCATGCAGGGCTGATGCCGAAAATGGGCACTCTCTACTCCTCCAAGGGCAGTAGAATGTGAAGACGCACAAAGGCTCAGCTCACAAACGACTGATCTCCACACCGGCTCTTCTGCATCCATGCCAGATGCTTGCACACTCACAAGCCAAGGGAACGTGGGGGACCGGCGAGGGTCCAGAAAGCGGGAGTCAGGCAGACCAGACCAGCAGAAACTAAGACAGGGCTCAGGTCCATGGGCAGGGCGGCAGCATCCCGGCCCACAGCTGGCTTCCATGGTGGAATTTTTAATCTAACTTAAATCTCATAACGTGGATCTGACAACACCAAGGGAGATATTAGCATAGTATAAAGGCAGGGGCAAATATATGTGAAGATGTTATTTCCTTACTAGTCTGAACTACTTCTCATTGATTTCTCCTGGCCGGGAATTTGATGTGTAGCCCAGGCTGGCCATGGGCTCACAGTGATCCTTCCTTGGCTTCTGTCTCCCAAGCACTGGTGTTCCAGGCCTGAGTCACCACACCAGGCCACTGAGCTTTAATTCCCTACAGAAGGTTTTGTTGTTACTGTTGTGGTTGCTGCTGCCGTTGTTGTTGTTTGGTTTGGTTTGGTTTGGTTTGGTTTGGTTTGGTTTGGTTTGGTTTGGCTTGGCTTGGTTTGGTTTGGTTTGGTTTGTCTTTAAGATGGACGGCTAGAGGAAAGAGCTAAATAAAGCCATAACTCTGTAAGGTGGGACCACACCCTAAGGTTTGGGACAAAATCATAGAGAAATAGATATTAAAGAAGGGAAGAAGAAAGCCCAAAGAGTAATTGGGCTCCCGTGTGTGTGTGTGTGTGTGTGTGTGTGTGTGTGTGTCTATGTGTATATATGTGTGTCAGTGTGTATATGTGTGTGTATGTGTGTGTGTTTGTGTATCTGTGTGTGACTTATTTCCTGAAGGTCTTAAACCACAGCCTCAATCAGCTGTTACAGTAATGACGGGACATTCTGAACTGGCTGGAGTTCTGAGAAATAGTCCATGTCACTTCTAAGAAGAAAATGTCTCCAAAATTCCAAACCACTAGGTTATAGAGCAGCTCTCCCATTGGTAAGCAGAAGCTGTCTGCCACAGGGTTCTACCACCTCAGAAGGAAGTCAACACAACACACACACACACACACACACACACACACACACACAGTAGGGAAGGTAGACGTGTAGCCAGAGTGCCCATCCCCACACCCTGAGGGACTGGGCCCAGCAGAAAGCCACTGCATCCAAGGAGTTTTCCTCTTCCCCAGTTCCTCTCTCTGGTGGGTAAGATGTCACCACTCATGAACCATTCCCAAGAGATAGCAAAAAATGGATACAGGAAAGATAGGATGACACAAACATATGAAATATTACAGCCCTTCTCCCAGGCAGCCCTGTGTCTTCATTCATCATTAACTCTTTCTTTGCGGCCAGAAATGGGCGGAACAAAAGAAATGTCCCAGCGACAACGTCCAGCTACCTCAAAATGACACGGGACCCTGGGTTCCGTGGAAGATGCGATTCATTCTGACAGAGAGATTGTGTGTAATATGCAGGCTTTCCACACAGCAGTGGTTTATGAACAGTGAAGGCTTTCAGGAGACAATATAATAGAAAATGAAGTTCATTTGACCGCTGACAGAAAACCTAAAGAATGTATTCAGAAGAGGTTTTTTGTTTTGTTTTTGTTTTCATTTAACACTGAAGCGTGGCCTCCAGATATTACTAAATATCAATTCATCCCAGCATGGGTTTCTTGGCTGTCCTTGTAAAGGGGTGGGGAGAGACTGATCGGCGCGTACACATAACCCGCAATGCTACAAAATTAAGCCCAACCCGAGCATCCCGAGTATCTGTCTGTCTTCAATGCGAAACGTTTAAATCTTAAATCTTGCGAGGCAAAGGTCATTCTCACACCCCAGAATTAAAGTGAGAGGGCTTTCTGGCTTTCTGATGAGGCTGTCCACTCTCCTGTCTCCAAGGCTATCGAGTTCTGTGGGAACAGGGAAAGGATCTGCAACCCGGGTGCAGAACTCGGTCCAAGCTGGAGCGGCTCCAGTCCCCCCGCACAGCATCTCTGCTGTTTCTCTGGGAAATCTGTTTCCATGTCATTCTGTTTCACACGCTACAATTCAGAATCTCTAAGGAAGAGATCCTGTATCCCAACGCGGAACTGGAATGTAAAGATGTTCAGGAGGTGCTAAGAATAGGACAGAAACCTGCCAGAACTAAAATAATATAAGCACTGTATAGTCGACAGATGAAAGCTTCCAAGAAAAAGGAAAAAAAAAATGAATAGAGGTGTACAAAGCCGGCTGTCTGGAGAAAGCCCAGGCTGCAGAGACCCCAAATCCGCCAGCATCGGTTTCGGCGGAACCGTTGATAATTTTCGAGGGGGTCCAATTACGAAGCAGCAAGAAAGAGGAAAGGTGTAGACGCGGTCAGGTCCGCAAAGAATCCAAGCTGAAGGCCACTGGAGCAGGATGGGGAAGGAGAGCCAGGCGGGGTGTATGAGGGAGCCCTAGCGTTCAATGCTGCTCCACTAAAGAGACAGTGGCTGCGGGCGGGAGATGGAGATGCCATCCAGGCGATGCTCGGGGGTGGGGGGTGGGTCTAAGGCCAGCGTCCAAGGAAGGACTCAGAGCTGGACACACACTCTCCAGGAAGTTTGGGTAGCATCTGTGCGGATCAGGTTGGTGGCCAGACCCCCAAACATCCTAACCTCTCTGCCAGTACCCTCACACTACGGGGCGGTGACCGCTGTGACCCAGGATCCAGAGAGCTTCGGGCCCGCGCAAATCCAGAGGCTAAGGGGACCCTAGCTGTCACCCTAGCGGGGTGCTCTACCATTAAGCCAGGGGAGGAAAAAAAAAAAAACTTTCCCCGGTGATCGGCGGTGCTCGCGCAGCGGGATGCATTGGAACCCACACCTCCCAGCACGGAGAGGAATCCCTCGGTCCCCTATAAGACACCAAGAACCCGGTCTGCAAACTTTTCCCGAGGGCACCGGAGAATTCTGGCCCAGACCCACAGAGATCGGAAAACTGAAAGGGGCTCTCCGGAGGCGCCGCTGCGCGAGCCTCACAGATCCCGAAAGCTGGAACAGTCGCTTCCGCTCTTTGCACCAAGCTCCGCATATAGGGGACAGGTGGCTTCAGAGGGGCGGAGAGGAAAGAGCGCGGGGCGGTGGCAGCTCACCTCGGTCCTCCAGCCCGTCGCTGAACTGGCCGCTCTCGCTGATCCGTGGTTGCCGTTCCTCGTCCGGCTGCACAGAGGAGCTCATCGGAGCCGGGCTGGGGGCCGGGGCGGCGGTCGAGGGCGCGTGGCCCCGCGGTGGCGGTCGCGGGACTCCGGGGCCAGGGGGGCTGCGGCGCTCGCTGCCCGGGGCCGGCTCCATGGCGCCGGGGCTGCAGATCCCCCGAGGCGAAGCCGACCGCGATGGAGACACGAGTGCGAAGTGCCAGGGACCGAGGGCGCGGAGAGAGAGCTTCACCCCGACCGCGGTGAGCGGCAGGTCCGCCGCTAGCTCAGCGTGTGGCGGAGGCTGGGGCCGCCGCTGTCGCCGCTGCGCTCCGCCCCCGGGGGCAGGTGTGGGCGGCAGGGACCCGCCCCGAGGCGCTGAGCCCGGGCACCGGGATCAATGCACCCAGGCCGGTGGAGAGGGAGGGCCCCGGACGGTCCAGACGCGTGGAAGCCGAGGGAACTGTTAGGGGGCGTGGGGACCTGCCTGCAGCTAGCGCAGGGCTGGGTGAGGGCGTGATGGAGGACGCGCCCCTCACTCACGTCGCGGATTGGTGCCCAGGAGGGACCCCTCCACCCTAATTACTCTGCAGTCCTCGGAGCCTGTGGCCGCGCGTGGACAGGAGAGAGGGCATCGCAGCTCATCCGGTCTTTTTCTCTCCCGGAGCCACACAGGCTACAAGGATTGCACCTTGTCCCCAGCCTGCCCAAGCCGATACCAGCATTCACCTGTCCCCAATCCTTTGGATCTGCTGCCCTTAAATGGCTTTGACTCTCATCTCAGTTTCTCTCCTGCACCAACTTAGATTGAGGTATTGCTGAAACAGTGGCCTCTCCCCCCTCTCCCCCCTCTCCCCCTCCCCGGCCCCCAGCATTGCGACTATCCCTCGGCCTTTCCCATCCATCTGTCACCAGCCCGTTTCCCTAAGACTCCAGGATCGGTCCCCGTAGAAGACTCCTCTGCTGCGGGTGCTCGCCCCTGTACTTCACCTCTGACCCTAACAACTTCCCACACTCGGTGAGGCTGGTCTCTCCAGCGAAGCTGCAACCTGGGGCTGGGGAACCGGCCGCCTAACGGATTGGGGACCCGTTTGATGGCATTTACCTCCGAGCTCTAGATAGTCTAGATTTTATGCATAGGTTGGTACCAGTCTCTAAATTTAATCTGAGTACTCTAACATGCCAATTCCTGCACTTAAAGGAATCCACCCTGTTTTCTCTCGAGAGTAACCGGTTTCCCTTCTGGTTTCCGCTTTGCCAGGGAACTGTAGAAGTCAGGGTAGGATTTAAATGTCTCTGCGGGGTTCCGGAGACGAAAAGGGAGTCACATTTTGTTGGGATCAGATCTGAGCTATCTCGGTCTTCTGCTTTTTTTTTTTTTTTAACAGTAATTTTATCTATAAATTGAAAGCATCGAACTAGGTCATTTCAACATCCCCATTTTTTTCCTCTAAAGAAAATGAAAATTTCAACAGCTCCTTCTTTTCTCTAAAGAAAATGAAACGCCATGTTCACTGGGCTTAAGGCACACACACAGACACACACACACACACACACACACACAGGCGCGCACTTGCCGTTTCTACCACTGATCCAGATGACCTGTTCTTGATAACAATGTTTCCCATGTACAGAGTCCTCTGGATTTGGGGGATTGTTTTTTGTTTTGTTTTTGTTTTCCTTTTTTTTTCCAGGTTATTCCATTGGACGCTCTCTCAACGGTTCTCAAAGAATCACCCCAAGAACAAAAATATCCAGGCCTTGAGCACTGTAGAGGTCGATGTCACAGGCTGCGGCAGAGTTGGCTGAAATGTCAACGCCAATAGCGTTTAGATTTCATCCCCCACCTTATAGTCTGCTCTTTTGAAAATCATATTTTCTTTCTCCCCCCCTCACCCCCCCCCGCTGTGGTCCTGGGGTCAGGAGCAGAGAAGCTTAGCGGGGGGTGGGGAGGTGGGGGGAGGGGGTGTAGCACAGAGCTACATCCATCCCCACCTCTAATCTGTTTGCTTGTTTGTGCGTTTGTTTGTTTGGTATTTTAACAAGCCTTTCTCCTTTGCCGTCTGATTCAATTGTTCTTGAAGTCTTGAAACAAGCCCTCTCCGCGAACATCTTCCCTCTCTGCAGGTGCCGCACCCACAGTGCACACACGCGTTGTACAGCAGGCTCTCTAAAAGAAAAGAATCATTGTTCCGATTCCCCGCTTGGTTTTGCATCTAGAACATCCACACGTGTAAAGGTGCAGGTGAGCACACGAGGGCTCGTCCCGCTCTCTCCCTCTGAGTCTGTACCTGAGCAAAGTCAGTTCTTTGAAGGGAAGGAAGAGGCTTCAGAAGCAGAAGCTGTTGCAAGCCTCTCTTGCCTTTTATGCTCCAGCTCCCCCACGCCCACCCCGAACAAGCCCCTGCCTAGTCCCTGGGAGATTATATTCGCTGCATCCTTGAAGGGAGACCATGTGCCGGGCATCTTGCTAAATGTTTCATAGGCATTCCTCCCCGGTTCAGCAACCGCACAGTTCGCAGCACTTCCACCCCCTAGAGGGCATTCTGGAGAAGTGCAGGTGCTTTCTTTGGGGCCACCCCACTTTGGTACAGGGATAGATTACAGAAGCCCATAGAATCTTCGATTCTGTGAAAATGTGCTTCCGATCACAATAGAATTTTTAACTGTGTTTATATGTGAACATGGAATATGTTGGCATCTTTGGATGGACACAAAATTTGCAGGGAGTACAACTAGGATGAAAGTCTAGGGAAGGTGGAGCTTTTCTGCTTTTGGGAAACCAGGACACTGAAAGCGCTTCCTTCCACCACCCGAGTCAGCGGTCTGTGCCCACCATATGGAT
>OZ030017.1:66867918-67097918 GCA_964023405.1 Apodemus agrarius | reverse complement strand
AGATTTTTTATAGTGGTTTCATATTTCATTTTTAATGAAAATAGCATTTTAAACCAACTTAAAAGGCTATCTGGCGTTATAAATATATCGGTGCCCCATAAATTAATCTAGAATGTTCTCCCAATAAAAATGTTAACCAAAGCTTTGGGAGGGGAGATATCACAGCTGACTGTAACGGCCAAGCATCTTCCTAGAATAGTCAACGATTTCCGAAAATGAAAGGAAACTGATAGGAGGCAACTCCTGGGGGACATACTGTCAAAATCACACCAACTGGGAGATGGCAAAGCGCTCAGCGGGGAGGAGCGCGAGGACGTCAGCTCGGACCGCAGCATCCACATAAAAAGCCAGCTGCAACGGCATGCACCTGTGACCTCAGTCCTAATCTGGGTCAGAACAGGGGGGCTGCTGGGTCTCTTTGGCCATCAGCTTAGCTCCAGGCTCCGTGAGAGACCCTGTCTGGAGGAAAATGATAGAACAAAGCCTCCAATGTCCTCCTCTGGCTTTCAAGCATCTGTGAACAGGTACTCTTATTGCTCTACACACACACACACACACACACACACACACACACACACACAAGAATTGTTAACTACCAAACAATTGTATTTCTCCACCCTGGAGCCTGTTTTACTTTGCCCGTGATAATTGTTATTGTATAGAAAAATCTTTTATTTTATCACATCAAAAACATCAATAACTTTCTTTATGGCTACACACACACACACACACACACACACACACACACACACATGCTTCTATGGAGCTATACTTCAAACAAAATTTCTATCTTCATGAGATCAGTGGTCCGTCAGGAGTGCTGTGGTCCTGTGCACTGTTGACAGTCCCTCCTAGAAGATGGGGCAAGGAGGATCATCGGACCCTCCCCTGAGTATCTGGGCACTCCTCCCAGCAGCCAGTTCTGTGTAATTTTGCTTTAATTACAGGTTTTGTGGAGGTGCTAGAGCATATAGACTGGGAAGGACTAGGGGTGTGGGGCTGAGGCTCCATCTGTATGACTATAAGGAAACCATCATTCATGACGGACGAGGATCCGTCTGTGTACTGCCTTGGGTCATCCATGCTCCTTGATAGGAGAATGAACCCTTCACCCATGAAAATAGCATTTCTGTAAGTAAACCCAATAAACTCCTTGGTTCCCCAGGGTGAACCATGACAAGTTTATCTTTCGTTTGTTATTATGACTGTAGGGGGGAGGGGTAAATGTTTACATCTTCCCCAGGGAAGATGACACACAATTTTGACAACATACAATAATTCACAATGGTTAACAGAACCACCTGGATAGCAAACCATGAGTAGAAATTTCAATTCAGTTTAGTAAAGTCAAATGTAGAAATAAACACAAATGCTTCTGCAGAGTGGGTATTGGAGAAAGATGGCGCTTCAAACCAAACAGGAAGAACAAATCTTCAATGCAAAGTTGTCCCTGGGGGAAACCGGCTCCTCCATATGACCTCTGTACCCACTAAGTTCTAGATCAGTCCAGACTGAAATATAAAGAATCAAAATTATAAAAGTTGAATGACTTCTGACAGAAGCTAAGAATGTATAATACAGAAACATCTGGTAGTATATACAAAGTTGACAAGCCATAAAGAAAGTTATTGATGTTTTTGACGCGATAAAATAAAAGATTTTTCTGTACATTAACAGTTACAGCAAAGTAAAACAGATAGGCTACAGGGTGGAGAAATACAACTGTTTGGTGTTTAACATTCTCCATATGGGAGATGCTTCTAAATAAACTTTATTCTATCATAGTTACTTTTGGGGGGGTTGGTTTTGGTTTTTGGTTTTTTCGAGACAGGGTTTCTCTGTGTAGCCCTGGCTGTCCTGGAACTCACTCTGTAGACCAGGCTGGCCTCAAACTTAGAAATCCACCTGCCTCTGCCTCCCAAGTGCTGAGATCAAAGGCATGCCCCACCACCGCCTGGCCATAGTTACTTTTTATTAAATTAAATTTATTTTAAAATTTCATACATGTACTGTATTCACATCATTTCTTCCCTTTCCTTCCTCCCTACAACTTCTCATGGTTCTCATTTCCTCTCAAAATCACTGTTTCCATATATATGTATATATATATGTGTGTGTGTGTGTGTGTGTGTGTGTGTGTATATGTGTGTGTGTGTGTGTGTATGTGTGTGTATGTGTATGTGTGTGTATATATGTGTGTGTGTGCGTATATATATAACTTGTTGAGTCTATTGAGTGTTGCTTGTATGTATATGTTTCCAATGCTAACCAGGGGTATTGGATAAGCAACTAGGAGATTCATGCTCCCTCTCTGTGCGGTCATTGGTTGCCTGTGGGGCCCTGAGAGATTTCCCACGTCCACATTAGACTGCCAAGTGGTGCTACCATTTCCCAGATCTGTTTAGTCAGCCGTGCTGTTGCGGGTCCATGCATGGAGATTGCCTGCTGCATATAGAAGACACACTCTGGAAGCAGATGTCCTGGTTCTCCGGCTCCTAGAGTCCTTTTGCCCCCTCTTCTGAGATATTCTTCTGCCGCAAGTTGCAGATGAATCAGTAGGGCTGGGCACCTCATGGTCTAAGTCAATTGTGAGAAGAGGATAAGGCCTTGGCCTTGTGGGCCCTGTCTGTAATCCCAGCACTTCGAAGAATGAGTCTCAGAGATCAAGAATTCAAGGCCAGATTGGTCTACACAGTGGGACTGTGCAAGAAGACAAGAAGGAAAAAGACATAGGTGTGAAGGGGGATAGAAGAACAAGAAGGGGGGAAAAGAGGAGGAAAGAAGGAGGAATAAAACCTTAATGATCACGTTTTAATACGTGGATGAGAAAACAGTCTGATGCAGGAAAGGAACTGAGAAGAATCCATTTCAAATATGGTTAGTGTTGTGTTCATAAAGAGATGGGTAAAGAATATGTTCTGTGGGGGGTGTGGTGAGGTGTGGGGGAAGGGGGTGCCCCAGCGGGCCCATGCCAAGGCATCCCTTCCCCCTGAGGGACACAACGGTACAGTATAGAATGGAGTTTTTTCAGGGCATGGGGAAGAGAGTTAAGAGAGTAGTGGGATTGCAAAATGGTAAAACCACTCTGGAAATCAGTTTGGCGGTTCCTCAGAAAATTGGGCACGCCACTTCCAGAGGACCCTGGCATACCACTCCTGGGCATATACCCAGAGGATTCCCCTGCATACAATAAAGACACATGCTCCACTATGTTTATAGCAGCCTTGTTTATAATAGCCAGAAATTGGAAGGAGCCCAAATATCCCTCAAAGGAGGAATGGATACAGAAAATGTGGTATATTTATACAATGGAATACTACTCAGCAATTAAAAATAATGAATTCATGCAATTTGTAGGTAAATGGTTAGACCTGGAAAATATCATCCTGAGTGAGTTAACCCAATCACAAAAGAATACACATGAAATGCAACCACTGATAAGTGGATATTAATGAGCCCAGAAGCCCTAAATACTCAAGGCACAATTAGCAAGTCAAATGATTGCCAAGAAGAAGAAAGGAGAGGACCCTGGGCCTGGAAAGATTGGATCCAGTTTTGTAGAGAAACCATGGGGGAAGGGGGAATGATTGGGGAATAGTTGGGGGGGGAGGAATTATGGGACATATGGTGGGTGGGAACTGGGAAAGGGGAAAGCCTTTGGAATGTAAACATAGAATATAGAAAAAAAAATAAAAAAAAGAGAGAGAGTAGTGGAGGCAGAGAAAGGCAGAGAGAAGGAAAGAGTAGAGAAGTAGAGGCCGGCCATGACCACGTGGAGAAGGGGGGAAATGGGAAGAAAAGGGGGGCAAGAGAGAGGCTAGAGAAGAAGAACAAGAGCAAAAGGGAGGGAGGGCAGGCAGCCCCTTTTATAGTGGGCCACGCCTACCTGACTGTTGCCAGGTAACCATGGGGCGGAGCTTAGACAGAATGCTAACAGTTAGGTGTGGTATCTCCTGCCTAAGATCCCCACACTTGGGAAGCTAAGGCAGCAGGATTGTGATGACTTCAGTGGCAGCCAGGGCTAAATAGTGAGAGCCTGTCTCAAGTAAAGAAATTAGATAGATAAAATAATCTGTGTAGTGGGTTGGCCTGATGCTGCCCAGAGGTGAGAGAGTCTGCATGTAAGACACTGAGTGAACCTGACCCCAGCTTATTTCTGATTGGCAAATAACGATGCCGACAGACAGCCAATATCTGGGCAGAAGAGACATGGGTAGGGTTTAGGTTCTGCAGGTTTGGGGGAGGGGAGGACCGTGAGGAGGAGGAAAACATGCAGGAGGGAGGAGAAGCTGCCATAGGTTCGCTGAGCCATAAATCATGGCCCTGTGGGCTAGTCCATTGGAGTTAAAAGCAGCCCAGGCGAAGCACAGCAAGTAGCAATAATTCAGGATTATCGATAGGAAAGTAGATTCTAATAGCACGGAGGCTAGATTTCTGCCCAGCTCTCGTGCTGATTAATACCTATTAAAAATATAAAGGCTGTGTGTGTGTGTTTTTTAATCCAGAAACTCAATAATTGAAGGTGGGGTAGAAACCCCAGGACAGGATTTAATTAATTTCAAACAACAAATCTACACTCTCATTTGTCACAAATAATCACGTTTAACTCTTTGACACATTTTTTCCCCCAGTCTCTTGCCATTGCCTGGAAAATAGAGCTGATTTAGCTTTTCTAATTTAAACAGGATGTGTGAAGGAGGCGGCACCCTGGAGGGCCGGGCCAGGGCATGGGGTAAAGGGGTGCAGGCCATTCTCCACCCCCTCCCAAGGGCAGGCATCCTTCCTCCCATGATGCTGTTCTGTATAAGGATAGTTAAAAGCCTGGCCCTGGGCTGGAGACACTTGTCTCTGCTGGATTGGAAGCAGATGAGAGAACTGAGCTGGCTCCACTCTACATGAGTAGGTAACAGCGTAGGTCGCTGATAGAGGGCTTGTTGAGCATATGAAGGACCTTGAGTTGGACCCTTAGCACCAGACACAGACATACGAAGACATGCACACACATACACAGAGCTGAATACATTACACACATGCATGAACGCACACAATTACATGCACACAAGATATACACAGAGACACAAACACGTACACACAAGCATACATGCACATAGAGTCATACACATGCACTTTCACACATACACACACATGCACTTTCACACATACACACACATGCACATGGGCATACATGGATGCACATATATGTACACATGTGCACATACATACTCGCAGCAGATACTGAACCAGAACCAGTTACGGCTGCCCTGTGCGTCACAGCCTCAGTGCAGGTTTTACCTGCCTTGTATTGGGTAATGAGACACACTGTAGCGCTGGAACCTACTTCCTCCTCTAAGCTGTGAGGAAAGGCTATTAGTCATCAGGTTTCCCTGTGGAAAGAGAATATCATCTCAGACAAAGGGTGAAAAAATATATATACTCTGGGAATTCATTGTGTCTTTTCAGCGCATGGAGAAGGGGGCTGTCAATCTTGCTGTTTCTGAGCAGGTTCAAGGCTGAGAACTCACGGTCTGGCTGCTCTTAGCCAGAATGTCTTTGTAAATACCAAGCCCAAAGTGAGAGTCTCCAGCGAGCAGCTGCTCCCAGTGCCCAGCGACAAAGGAGACAGAGCCCCTATCCCTGCCACACATATCCTAATCCACGGCCCCTCCATCCTCCAGCTCTCCCGTCAGGACATGGTGGCACTGCGGCGTGGTCCCAGGCCACCGGGCTCAGGGCTACTGTTCATATGCAGGTCAGCCACCTCTTATCACAGCGATCTGTTGACATCTAACCTAACTCTGCAAGAGCATGACGGGTGTCCTAGCAAGAACAGGCATCCAGGTAGTGCCTGGGGCTTCACAGCCCACGTAGAGCAGGCTCTCCAGTTTCCACCGCTGCAGAATGGGGCACCAAGACTCTAGTAGTTAATCTTGGTTGCCGGGTTAATAGGATCTAGAGTCACCATGGAAACAAACCTCTAGGCATGTCTATTTGGGAGTTTCTGGATTGGATTCATTGAAGTGGGAAGGTCAGCCCTTACTGTGAGCAGCACCACCTCATGCGCCAGGAACCAGACTAAGCAATAAAAAGGAAAGCTGGCCGACTGCCCACAGCCATCTATCTCTCTCTGCTTCCCGAGAAGCTGTGTGAGCAGCTGCCTCACTCTCCCGCCATCGGGCCTTCCCCACCATGATGGACTGTCTCCCCCCAAACTGTGGGTCAAACCAAACCCTTTCTCCCTTACGCTGCTCTTGTGAGAAATTTTGTCAATAATGAAAATATCTATATAACTATATTTGACACCCTCTGTCATCTCAGAGGGTATGTTAAAGATGGCCGCAGAGTCCCTGTTCTGTGACACAGTGACCACAGGTGCATCCTCCCCGTTGTCAGGAGGGCCTGTGTGGTAGGTGCGGATGTGTTCTCGGTGCGTGCTTCTCTTGGGGACCTCAGAAGGTCATCTGCAGCACACTTCTCTTTTAGCCTCGTCAGCAGCAACTCCTGAAAAGGACACCGCGTCACAACTGACATTCACAGACAGCACTGAAATAGAACGTGATATGAGTGTAAAGACGAAAAGGCACCGTCCGGGCACCCTGAAAAAACCAAGATGAAAATTACCTGTGGTGAGAAGTTTAGCTTGGGGAAAATGTGAATAGCTAACCTTGGGGGGAAATGTAGACACGTCATGAAGCCGCGTTCACAGAAACTACCAGGGCTGGGGTTGGGGGTTGTTGGTCTAGGGACAGGAAGAGGAACATTTGCAGGAGGCCTGGAGGAGCTTTGCATGGTAAACATGAGAAAGCCAGACACCAGGAACCAGGTCCTTAGAAAACAAATGAAAAATGATTTCCAGTAAATACAGATTCCCAGCCAAGCATGATAAAGAAACTCTAATCCCAGCACTTGAGAGGTAGAAGCAGGAGGATTGAGAGTTCAGGGCCAGCCTGGGCTACACAGTCAGACCTTGTCTCAAAACTAAATAAAATAAAATTTCAAACTGACAGCCAAAAGACACAGCTCCCACTTCAGAAGGAGTAAGGGATGGGTCATTCAGGAGTTGAATGTGAGTGACCCTGATGTGGGAACACAGGTTTAGGATAGCCCAGACACCATGCTCCATCATGAAAATAGTCTCACCAAGTTTTCATAGTAACAGAACAAAGAAAGTCTTATAGACAATTTAAAATACACTGGTAGAAACACTGGTTCTCAGCAAACCAGGGGACCTCTGATGTTTGCCTCAGATGCTATCTGATGACATCATTAGTGTTTGTATTTGTGGACGCTAAGGGTCTGCCTGTACATTCCAGTGGGATTTGTCTAATAGTCACAAGGGCGGATATTATTTCAGAAACACAGAGAGTCAACGACTGGCTATCAAAGGACCTTAAGATAGCCCAACATAATTTGCCTCTGGACCCGCAACATTCCAACTCTCCATAATCGCAAAAGTTCTAATCAGTCAGTAGGCATCGTGGAATCTTTAAATGGGTGTGGCCTTTTTTTTTTTTTTTACAGGAATGTCAGCTCACACAAATTTCAAGTCTATTTCCACAAATAAGAACTAAATGTCTGTGTGACTAGGGGCTCCAAAGCTACGCCTCAACTGGGCATGATACCTCTGAGTGCTCAGAAATCCACTTCCTTGAAAACGGGCCCATATACACCGAACAGAGGTCCACTCAGAGCCCATCCCCGAAGTGCTGCTTAGCTACGAGTAAGTGCTGTGAGTATGGGCCTGGGACACAGGTCTAGTGACTAACCAGAAATAATGTATGGGGACAAGTGTGTGCAGGGAAAAAGAGGAACCAAAAGGTACACTAAACAAGGTTTGTGTGTGCCCCTATATGTGTGTCACTGTGTGTGTCACTGTGCGTGTGAGTGTGTGTGTGTGTATGCACTCATGTGTATGTGTGCGTAACTGTGTTGTGTAACTGTGTGTATGTGTGTGTGTGTGCACACGTGAGTGTATTGCACACCTGCACATGTGTTTTAGGTATGTCAAGGTTCTGTTTGTAGAGGTCAGTTTTCTCCTTCCACCATGGGGTTCCAGGATTGAACTCAGGTCCTAAGTCTTAGCCGCAATCACCTTTATCTACTGACTGCTCTATCATACTGGCCTCAGAAGTCTGTTCTGGCCTGGGCTATACGAGACCTTCCCAAAAAGAAAAAGAAAAGAAGTTTGTCTCAGAAATATAATCTGTCATGAAATGGCCCCAAAATGTAGAAGTCCAGTGTTCTATGGTGTTTGAACAGTTTGCTAGCAAATGTTCTACAAGTATGTTCCCACATGGCTGTATTTATTACACTAAGAAATTTCTCTTCTATCTGAACCCAGAAAAACCACTCTGACACCTAAGTAAAACTAGATATGGTCTCTTCCTTCTATGTCCCTTTCTCTATTTTTTAAACCTGGGTACTCATTCCTTTCCACAGATGTCACCCCCACCCCAACCCGAAATCTAAGGCCTTTTCTCTTAAAGTCTGGCCAGCGTTCACACGTACCCAGAAGTGTTGATGACACGGCAGACACCAGGAGCTCACGGAATTTAGAATCTTAAGGAGCTGTGATCGCCACTTCGTCTTCCATTATTAAATGCATAGAAATCACAAGGTGTGGGTCCGTGAGAACTTCTAAAAATAACATCCAAGATGAAAAACTAAACGGGGTGACCTTTAGGTTTCCAGACGGATCAGAGAAGGTTGTCCAGGCTCTCGAGGCCAATAACGTCTCACTCCGTGCTGCTGTCATTTCATCGGGATGGTGTCTCTTGACGTTGTGCAAAGCATGGGGGTGAGGTTCTTCAGAAGGAGGTTCCTTGTCTCTCATAAGTGACCTTCTGTGCACACTCACCTCTACCCACTCTCATGAGCTATGGAGATCGTTTTCAAATTGAGACGTACACAAGAAGGTCTGGTCCATATGCCTTGAATCCGGGGGTGTGCACTGAGTGTCTCTTTCAGTCCCTCTACACATTGTTCTGTCTCTCGTTGAATCTGGATGCATCATCATCATCATCCATATATGTGAAGAACACACTCATGCCAGCTTAAAGTTCAGGACTAATGGGTCTCACTGACATAAATTAAAGTCCAGGCAGCCGTAGGTTCCCACTGTAAGCCTGGGAGGTGCAGGGGGGGAGGAAGGGAGGATGAACTTTTTCTTTTCCACCTAGAAGAAGCTACTGGTAGGGCTTAGCCCACCAAGGCATCAAAGGCCCGTTCCTGTATCTTCATCCCTCTGTCCCTCTGTCCTGACCCTCCTCCCTCTTGTGAACCAGGACTTTCCTGCGTTCACTGGCATACCTAGACAGTCCGGGGTGATTTCCTCCTTGATATCCTGGAAGACATCAGCACATCTCCCTCTGGTCCTGAACAGGAATGTATCATGGATTCTGGGTCACTGGGAATGAGCATCACTAGTGTGGACACTGCTCTGTCCCTCGTGGTCAGTGGGATGGAGGCAGGTTTTCATCTCTCCTGCGTGGCTTAAAAACTGCTCTGAAACTAGAGAGCTGTTCCTAGAGTGTGAGGATTAAGGAATTCCAGCAGGGGGCAACATCTATCACTAGCAATCTGAATCACTCTACCCTGGAGGAGGCTTAAACAAGGTTAAAACAAAGAGAGGGATTCAAGAGTATGTCATTATGAAACAGCATCACAAAACTGTAGGCAAGACACAGAAACCCTACAAGAACAATGCTAGATCTGTGGTTGCTGTCAGAGCTCTCTCCTCTCTCTCTCTCTCTCTCTCTCTCTCTCTCTCTCTCTCTCTCTCTCTCTCCCTGTGTGTGTGTCTATCTGTCTCTGTCCATCTCTCTCTCCACTGCCTTTCTGTCTCTCTTGTATGTGTTCTCTCTCTCTCTCTCTCTCTCTCTCTCTCTCCCTGTGTGTGTGTCTATCTGTCTCTGTCCATCTCTCTCTCCACTGCCTTTCTGTCTCTCTTGTATGTGTTCTCTCTCTCTCTCTCTCTCTCTCTTTCTCTCTCTCTCTCTCATCTCATTACCTAGTCCCAGACTGGTCTCCAACTTTCTATGTAGCCAAGGTGGACTTTGAACTCTGATCCTCCTACCTCTGCCTCACCTCCCAAGTGTAGGAATTCACCTCTGCATCCGTGTTCTAAGGTCAGGAGGTCAAGCCCACGGTCCTGTGCAATCCAAGCAAGTTCCCACCAGATGAGCAGCCCCAGAGCACAATGAGGCTTACTCTCTGCTGTTACATTCTAGCTATGGTCACATGTGTGGCAAACAAGCCATAGAATGCGGGAGGTTCAGAACTTTTAAAGTAACGCCGCGCCGTAGAAAACAAACAGTGTGAATCCCCTTCAGTTCCTAGAAGCTGAGTGAAAATTTCTGAACGTTGGCTTTTAGGAACTTTTAACTGAATTACAGACCTAGAATATGAACATTCATTAAAATTATCAAAATTCTATTTCAAAACCTGAACATTTGGCTATTAGTGTTAGGTCTCAAGCAGTACATATATCCAGCAAGGAGCTCAAGCCAGACTATAGAAGGATTTCTGCTGGTTAGATAAAAGCCAGATTTTCCTCAGGAACTCATGGGATTTTGTCTGACAAAAGGAGTCATTTTCCTTGTCCCTGGCAGAGGAGATGTATGTCCCTTCATTAAGGTTTACCTGCGGTGTCTATCAGCATATCAAAGTTCATGCTGGCCTCTGGGGTCTCTGTTAGTATTGAGTTCTATTCTACATTTCAAAGCCCCCATGCTAGCGCCTGGCTCTTCTCCTGCACACCCTTCTACCCTAAACCCCCAGCCCTCTTCCGGCTCACAAGCTTCCCTCCCCCCTCCTCCGTCCCCCTCCTCCCCCAAGTCCTCCTTATTACCAGCATGACCTGTCCTCCCCCATTCGATAGCTTCTCTCCCACCTAGCCCCCTGGTCTTATCCAGTTTCTTTTGCTCTCCGCTCTGACTCTTCTAGATGCCTCTGGATATTTTCTCTCTTATCCACAATAAAAACCCTCCCCCTAGTGGAGCGGCCATTTCAGCAACTTCCTTACCCTACCCCCTCACCTTCATCAGCTTGGTTATCTTCATGGACATTTTTGAGATCTATTTTCTAATTTTATGTATGTGGGTGTTTTGCCTCTCTGTGTGTGTGTGTGTGTGTGTGTGTGTGTGTGTGTGTGTGTGTGTCTGTCTGTCTGTCTATGCACCACATTAGTGCAGTGTCCAAAAAAAGGTTACTAGATCCCCTTGGAGCTGGAGTTACAGACGGTTGTGAAATGCCACCTGTGTGCTAAGAATCGAACTCAGGACCTCCGGAAGAGCGATCAGTTCTCTTAACTGCTGAGCCACCTCTTTAAACCCAGCTCAGTTATCTTTGTACCTCTGGTTTTGGGGGTTATTTTCAACTCACTGGTTTTGTTTGTTTGTCCTCCATACATACTGACCCAATTTCCCCTCCCTCCACTCCCCCACGCTCCCTCCCTACTCCCCTTTCCCCAGATCCACTCCTCTTTCTTGTTTCCCATCAGAAAAGAGCAGGCCACCATGGAATAGCCACTGCACAGCCTAACAAAATACAATACAGCTAGGCACAAATCCTTGTATCAAGGCTGTGCAGGACAACCCAGCAGGAGGAAAAGGGTCCCAAGAGCAGATGAAAGAGTCAGAGACAGCCCACTCCCACTGTTAGGAGTCACATAAAAACACTAAACTGACAACCATAATGTATATGGAGAAGACCTAGTGAAGACCCATGCAGGCTCCCTGATTGCTGCTTCATGTCTGTGAGCCCATGTGAGCCCTGCTTGGCTAATTCTGGAGGCAGCACTCTCGTTATCCTTGACCCTTCTGGCTCCCACAGTTCTTCCTCCCCTCTTTGCCGGTTCCCTGAGTTCTGAGGGGAGGGGCCCGATGGGTTCTCCAGTGTGGGCTCTCTCTCTGTTGTTCCCGGGTTAGTGAAAAAACTGAACGTCTTCAATCCTCAAGAGCACGGAGGGGCTTACAGGTCCAGAGCCAGTGAACAAGGCAGTTTTGATTCCCCGGTCTTTGGCTTCTCCTGGATAGCTCGCCAATGTTGTTCCTGGTTTTTTGGCACCAAATGTTGGGTTCATAAAGAGAGAAAGAGGTTTTGAGAATGGTACACGGTGTGGTGGGGGGAGGGGTCTAGGCAAGCCCATGCCCAGGCACCCTTTCCCCCTGAGGGACCAAACACACACAGACATGGTATAGAATAGAGTTTATTCATGGCAGAGGATGGGAGTCAATGGGGTAGTGGAGGCAGAGAGAGTAGAGAAGTGGAGGAGTGGAGGCCGGCCATGACCATGTGGAGAGAGGAGGGAGGGTAGGAGAGCCCAAGAGGGCAGAGATGTGAGAGTGCCAAGAGGCAAGAGTGATGAGAGAGAGAGAGGAGGGGCAAGCATCCCCTTTTATAGTGGGCCAGGCCTACCTGGCTGTTGCCAGGTAATTGTGGGGTGGAGCTTAGAATACTAACACTCTCTGTCCAAACTTTCGCTGTGGGTCTTTGCCTCTGCTCCCATCAGCTGCCTGTGGAAGCCTCTCTGATGACGACTGAACTAGGCACCGATCTGTGAATATAGCGGTGTCTTAGTTAGGGCTTCCCTTGCTGTGAACAGATACCATGACCATGGCAACTTTTATAAAGGATATTTCATGGGGGCCGGCTTACAGGCTCAGAGGTTCAGTCCAGTATCATCATGGTAGGCAGGCATGGTGCAGGAGGAGCTGAGGGTTCTCCATCTTCATCCAAAGGAAGCCGGGATCAGACTGTCTCCCATGAGGCTGGGAAGAGGGTCTCAAAGCCTATCCCCACAAATGACACACTTTCTCCAACAAGGTCACACCTACTTGAACAAGGCCACACCTCCTAATAGTGCCACTCCCTGAGCCAAGCACATTCAAACCACCACAAGCAGAATACCATTAGGAAGCATTATATTGATTTTTTTTTTTTTCTATCATAGGTCTCTGGGTTATCTAGTTCTTGCTCATCCAGCAGGGTCAAGCAAGGGTTCCCTCTGGTGGCGTAGGCCTCAAATTAGACCAGTCATTGGTTGGCCTCTCCCACAAGTTCTGCTTCTCCTGGGCCCCAGCATATATTGAAGGCAGGATAGATGGTAGGTCAAAGGTTTTGTGGATGGGTTGGTGTCCCAGTCCAACCCAGATACCCCCTACCCACCAAAAAAAAAAAATCTAATTTCAATGTCATTCTTTTTTTCTGTTTTTCATTTTTCTTTTGTTTTATTTTTGTTGTTGGTGTTTTGAGGCAGGTCCTCATGTAGCCGACATCGGCCTCGAACTTAGGATGTGGACAATGATGGCATTGAACTTCTGCTGCTTCTTCCTTTATCTCCCCAGCACTGGAATGGCAGGGATGTGAGGACAAGCTCAGATTGTGGGGTGCTGGGGCTGGGACCCAGGGCTTCATGCTTGTTTAGGTAAGCAAGCACTCTACAGCGAGAGCTGCAGTCCACCATCCTTTCCTCTTTATACCTGTCTTTTCTTCAAGACAAAGAAGTGCCAGAAGTTACGTTACATACAGACATTATCCCAGTGATAATGACTGGAGACTGACACAGGCAGACCACCACGAGTTCCGAGTCAGACTGGGCTACCTACTGAGTGCCAGGCCAGCTTAGGTGGCACGGTGAGGGCCTGTCTCCAAACGAAACATAAGCAAAAGGAAACCCTCTCTGTGCTTCTTTTGGATAAGAAGGGAAGAAGTGTTTTGTTTTTTCCCTTTAAATTCTTCCTCGTTAAGATAGTTCTCTGTGAGTGTGGTGGTGCACGTCTTCAACCCTAGCACTCAGGAGGCAGAGGCAAGAGCATCTGGATGAGTTCAAGGCCAGCCTGATCTATAGATCAAGTTCAAGAGAAGCCAAGCTACAAAGTGAGACCTTGTCTTTAAAATTAATTAGCCAGTGAATTGATAATTCCCTGCCTAAATTGGTCACTCTGCCTGTAGACTTCCCTAATCTCGCTGCTCTCCTCCTCAGAGCTCTGGTTGAAATGCTCTCTCTCCTAAGGACACTGCAACGGTGGTGGCCTCCATTTCTGAGAAGGGGGCATCTAAGTAGGGGGAGGAGAGGAGCTGGTGGAGGGGGCAGTGTGGGAAGGGAGGACCGAGCATTTCATTATTAACTGATGCAGGAGGTAGTATGTCTAAGCAGGTAGTCCTAGGACACATAAGCTGGAGAGATGGCTCAGTGGTTAGAGGCATTGATTTCTCTTTCAGAGGATCCAGATTTGATTACAAGCACCCACATAGCAGCTCACAAACATCTGAGTCTCCAGTTCTCACACCCTCTTTTGGCCTCCATGGTACACACACACACACACACACACACACACACGTACAAAATAAAACAAATAAAATATTAAAAAAGAAGGCTAGCTAAGCATGAACCATCAAAGTGGCATTCCTACACTGTTCCTGTCTCCAGGAGATGCCAGGTGAAACCCAGCACTCTGTATGCTAGTCTTAAACATGAAGAGACCAGAGACCAGTGCTGGCAAGATGGCCGGTGCCAGCAAGACGGCTCAGCTAGTGAGGGCCCTTCCTGCCAAGCCCGAGGACCCAAGCTCCCTCAGCCTGAGTTTGATTTCCTGGGATACACATAGCAGAAGGAGAGAGCAAACACCATTAAGTGGCCCTCTGACCTCCTCTGACCACACTCACAAGTGGGTTCACACTCAGAGGCGTGAGTGAAACAGTCGCGAACACACCGTTTCCTTCCTTCCGATTCTGCCCCAAATTCACACACACCCTCCCCCAATTCACTAAGGCCAATATAATACAGTAGGGTTTCTTAACCTGACTTTAAAGGAGCGGCACTTTACTTCCGGCCCACCCCACGTGAGTTCAGACCCACTCGTCCCACAGTCGGAAGAGTGGAGATGAGCACGTGACACCGTCAGCAGTGAACAGGAAGGACAGAATGGGAGTGTGACCAGCTCGAGAAGGCATCTCTGGAGGCTTTCGTAGTGTGTTCCAGACCTGTGAGACGCCTGTGGGTGCGCAGGGGTGAGCCTTCAATCCTAGCACTCAGGCGGCAGAAGCAGGCAGATCTCCGTGAGTTCGAGGCCAGCCTGATCTACAGAGCAGTTTCAGGACAGACAGATCTACACGGGGGAGATCCCTGTCTCAAAAAATCAAAACAAAAACAAAAAACCAAGGTGAAAATAAGTTGACCTCCCTCTGACCTACACACACACACACACACACACACACACACACGAAAAGACATTCTGACAATCCTGATCATTAATTCAATTTTTAAACATTTTAAAAAAATTATGTATGTGTGTGCATATATGCAGGTGCCAATGGCGGCCAGCAGAGGGCATCAGATCCTCTGAAGCTAGAGCCACAGGCGTTGTCAGCTAGCTGGCAAGGGTTCCAGAAACCAGACTCAGGTCTTCTATAAGAGCAACAAGCTGTCTTAATTGTCGAGTCATCTCTCCCGCCCAGAATTCAATTCCTCCTGTCAATCTCCCTCCCCCTAACCCCGCACCACCATGCCGATCAAAGTAAATAGTCAATCGCCACTGTTCGCAGATTCAGTAGTCCTGAATTTGCCTACTTTCTCAAAAGTATTCGCAACCCCTCGAATCAATATTAGACTGCCTTGAGTCACCCACAGATAATGCACAGAGCGGTAGAAAACGTGAGTCTTTAACACACACACACACACACACACACACACTCACACACACACACACACATTTCCAGCAGAGGGAGTCGTCTCTGTAGTTTATTTAGTGCCACATTTTCTCCATATTTTTGTGCTTTTTTTTAAAAAGATAATTTAAAGATTAATTAATTCTTTTTTTTTGTTTGTTTGTTTTTGTTTTTGTTTTTCAAGACAGGGTTTCTCTGTGTAGCCCTGGCTGTCCTGGAACTCACTCTGTAGACCAGGCTGGCCTCGAACTCAGAAATTCGCCTGCCTCTGCCTCCCAAGTGCTGGGATTACAGGCGTGCGCCACCACGCCCGGCTTAATTAATTCTTAAGTGTGTGTGTGTGTGTGTGTGTGTGTGTGCACTTGAGGGAAGGTATCCACAGAAATTCCCCCAGAGCTGAATTTACAGGAGGCTTTGAGTCACCTCGCAAGGGTCCTGAGAACCAAACTTGGGTCTTCCTTTTAAAACATTTTTATCATTTTTATTTGCTTATTTTACTTCATGTGCATTGGTGCTTTGCTGCATGTATATCTCTATGGTGTCAGATCCCGTATAGAACGAGAGTCAGAGACAGCTGTGAGCTGTCACATGGGTGCTGGGAATTGAACCCAGGTCTTAACCACCGGGGCATCTCTCCAGACCTACGTGTTCCTTTTATAAAGGTGTATTTTTATTATTTTAGATTGTGTGTGTGTGTGTGTGTGTGTGAGAGAGAGAGAGAGAGAGAGAGAGAGAGAGAGAGAGAGAGAGAGCACACATATGGACACAGAGAACAGTCATGTAGAATCCCTTAGAACTAGACAAGCAGGTGGTTGTGAGCTGTCTGATTGCTGGGGACCAAACTCAGGACTTTCCCTAAGAGTGGTGTCATCTCTCCAGCCCAACATTTTCCTGCTTTTTGATGATAGTTTTGCCGTTACGATGGGCCCCCAATAGCGTCAATGTACAACCTGGTGTTCATATCAAAGAAGGCTTAGATGGATCTTACCCAAACAGCCTTCATTCCAATGTTGATATAATGTTAACAGCCTTGAGTTGAAGCTTGATGAAATGTGTATATAAGGTGTTTTTAAGTTAGGGCACACACCTAACAAGATAGATTATAGGCTGACGGGCTGACTAAAATGTGCATTCAAGAGGCAAAGGACTGGGGAGACTGCTCAGTAATGAAGCATGTCACATAAGCGTGAGGGCCAGAGTTGTTGTCATCGCTGATGTCACCATCGTTGTCATCGTCGTTGTTGTCGTCATCGTCATCAATGCCGTTGTTGTTTGGGATTTGGGGGGTTGTTTTGGTTTTTGTTTTGTTTCTCTGTCTGTAACCCTGGCTGTCCTGGAACTCACTCTGCAGAAAAGGCTGAACTTGAACTCATAGAGATCCATCTGCCTCTGCCTCCCGAGTGCTAGCATCAGAGGTGTGCGCCACCACCGCCCGCCTTGAAGACCTGGGTATTCCCCAAAACCCATGTGGAAAAAAAAAAAGCCAGGCATGGTGGTTCATACGTGTAACTCCAACGCTCAGGGAATGGAGAGAGAAGATTCCTGGGACTCACTGGTCAGCCAGCCTAGCTAAATAGGTGTGCTCCAAATTCAAGGAAAGACCCGGTCTCAAAATATAAGCTGGACACTATCCCGAGGAACAACAACCAATACATGCATACACATGCATACGTCTCCATACACACACGGTCACAAACATGCACACATACACTAAGTCTGTGTGTCTGTATATAAGTGTGTGGCGTGCACACACACACTTAAATAAGTAAATGTTAATAGCAATAATAAAAAGAAAATTAAAGTAGAAACTGCTCTCACATGCAGAACTTTTAAAGCTCTCATAACTAGCCAGGCTAGGGAATCGGTTCGCTGCAGGGCTCTTGAAATTGTATTTAATTTCTATTAATAAATCTGGGCTTCTCTCGGGGCACCCAGGTAAGCTTGATTAAAGTTCCCTTGCAAAGGATTCCCAAGTGTTTGCTTCCTTGCCTGCAATTCAAAGTCGAGTGCAGCTCCCTGTCCGGTGGTTGCCAGGAGATAGCCTTGGAGTCAACTCCCTGTCTCCTCTGCCATGGCAACGCCTGTGATTGTTCATCATCTTCTTCCTGAGGTCGGAGGAGCCTGGGGTTCTTAGCGTGCTGTCCATGATCGCTCAGTTAATCTTGCATCGAGAAAAGAACTCTTTTAATTTATTTTTAGCTATGTATGTACCACTCATGTGTGATGTATATGTGCATGTGTGTGTTTCTCTGTATCCATGTGTGTGTGAGAGAGAAAGAGAGAGAGAGCAGGTGATTGCACACACACACACACACACACACACACACACACACACACACACAGGAGTTTTTTCAGCCATAAGGGATGTAGTGATTTGAATAGGTATGCACACACACCCCAACCTCCCCCTCCCCCCTCTCTCCACCCCCCACCCCTGCCCTGCAAAGACTCATGCATTTGAATGCTTGGCCCATAGGGAGTGGCGCTATTAGGAAGTACCGTCTTGTCATACTTCATCAAGGTGTAGCCTTGATGGAGGGAGTGGGTCACTATGAGTACAGGCTTCAAGGTCTCCTATACTCAAGCTTTATCCAGTGGCACAGTCTTCTTCTGGTACCTAAGGATCAAGATGTAGAATTCTCAGGTCCTTCTCTAGTATCATGCTGCAGTGCTTCCCACCATGATGATAATAGATTGAACCTCTGATGATAATAGATTGAACCTCTGATGATAATAGATTGAACCTCTGAAACTACAAGCCAGCCCCAATTTGATGTTTTCCTCTAAAAGTTGCCTTAGTCATGATGTCTCTTCACAGCAGTAAAACCATAAATACGGCAGAAGTTGGTACCAGGGAGTAGGGTATTTCAAGGACAGACCTGACCATGCTTTTATTTGGAGGAATGTGGATTTTGGAACTTTAGGTTAGGAAAGCGTGAGAATGCTTTAAGTACTACCTAATGGATAATCCTAGCAGGAACATGGAAAACAGTGGCGCAGAGTGTGATTTGAACTATGGAGATCTGACTCCGAGAGGTTTTCAGAGGACAAGAATGTTAGGTTTGTGGCCTAGAGACTGTTCTTGCGAAGTTTTGGCAAAGAATTTGACTGCTTTTTACCCTTGTCTAAAATGTTTGCTTGAGGCTAAGGTGAATACACAATAAAGTTTTGTATTAATTGCACTGGCAAAGGAAATCTCAAAATAGCCTAGTATAGACTCAGTTGTGTGGTTCACTCTTATGAAGGGGTTTGGATTAAAAAAATAATAAATGAGCAAACTTAGAAGGGGAAAATGCAATTTGTATGGTTCAAGGATTAAAGGGGTTCCAGGAAATGTAATGGAGCTAAATCCTGTGTTCAAGGAGTTAAACAGATTAAAGATATTAAATGGAATTAAGGAAGTGGTAACCTCAGAGCAAGATCCCACCAAGCAAAGCTTCCATCTTAAACAAAAGAATGGAAGAAAAGCTTAGGGTCAGGTGTGGTGATACAAATCTTTCATCCTGGCACTCAGGAGACAGAGGAATTTAGATCTCTGAATTCAAGTCCAGCCAGATCTACAGAGCAAATTCCAGAACAGCCAAGCTTAGGCAGTGAAGGAAAGTATCAAAAACAGAAAGCTGGTGATATGTAATTGAACAAGGGGGCCGTGTTCCATCCCCAGCAAGCAGCAGAGTGTGGCAGCTTAGGGCGCGTAGTTCTGGCCTTAGAGTCAAGAACAGGGGAAAGCCAACAACAGGATAACTGGGAGGAGTCCTGATGTTGATGGTGTCACAAGAGCTTGAAGCAGGGCAATGGCTCATTGCAATGAGCATTTGCAGGTGAGGCTGTGTGGACAGAGGGATATATTATGGGACACACTGTGACACACTGCAGCTTCCAGAATGAGAGGATTTTTTTGTTGGCTGTGGTTGTTACTGTCATTTGTGTGTTTTTTATTTGAGGGGAGGTTGCAAGGGCATATGGAGATGGGTAGATGAGCAGGAGTGGGTGCATGATGTAAAACTTACAAAGAATAAATTAAAAAAATTGAAAATAAAAAGGATTCTGGAATCTCCCTCTTTGACTAAGGAAATCCAGTGAGGCTAGGCCTGTGGCGGGGTGTCCCTGCATGGACACACAGAGAGTCCATTGTATGAGGCTGTGAAGTTGAAGCCTGGACTTCTTGGAGACCCCAAGATATTAGAGATGCCAGAGTCATAGGATAAAGCTACCAACTGGGAGTGGAACCAGCCCAAGTGAAAGAAATGTGTTTCAATCAACAAAGATGGAGGGAGTTGGAGATCTAAAGAATGCTTTGGTATCAGACATGAAGATGCAGAGTTCAGACTTTTCCCAGTTGGTTTTCAGTCTTCCTTTGGCCCAGTATTTCTTCACTATGTTCCCTTCCCTAAGTTTTGGAACAGTGATGTATATCCTGTACCATAACATATTGGAAGCATGTGATCTGTTTCTTTATCTTGATTTTACAGGGGATTACAGTTAAGAGATTGCATGACTCTCAGAAGAGACTTTGAACTTTGGACTTTTATACATTGTTGAGACTAATAGACTGTGGAGACTTTTGAAGTTGGACTGGATGTATTTCTGCATTATGTTATGGGTGCAAGTCTGTGAGGGCCAGGGAGTGGAATGTGATGGTGTGAATAGGAATGGCCTCCATAGACTCATGTGTTTGAATGCTTGGCCCATAGGGAATGACGCTATTAGGCTATTGGGTGGTGTGGCCTTGTTGGAGTAGGTGTGGCCTTGTTGGAGTGGGTGTGGCCTTGTTGGAGTGGGTGTGCCCTTGTTTGGAGTGGGTGTGTGGCCTTGTTGGAGTAGGTGTGGCCTTGTTGAAGTAGGTATGGCCTTGTTGGAGTGGGTGTGACCTTGTTGGAGTAGGTGTGGCCTTGTTGAAGTAGGTATGGCCTTGTTGGAGTGGGTGTGGCCTTGTTGGAGTGGGTGTGTCCTTGTTGGAGTGGGTGTGGCCTTGTTGGAGTAGGTGTGACCTCATTGGAGGAAGTGTGTCACTATGGGAGGCAGGTGTTAAGGCTTCCTATGCTCAAGCTACAATGAAAGACACAGTCTCCTCCTGCTGCTAGGGATGGCGAGCTCTTAATTCCTTCTCCAGCACCATGTCTGCCTACACGCCATCACACTTCACACCAAGATAACAATAGACTAAACCACTGAAACAGCCCCAGTGGAATGTTGTCCTTTATAAGAGCTGCCTTGGTCGTGATGTCTCTTCACAGCAGTAAAACCCTAACTAAGACAAGGGAGAACAAAGTTATGCCATTTACAGGAAAATAGATGCAACCAGAGATAACCATATTAAGGGAACCAGTCTCAGAAAGACAAATGTCATGCATTTTCTCTCATTATTGTTCCTAGACTTCAAAGTCCCATAAAACCACGAATGTGCTCATGAAGGGAACGCAGAGGGGACAGGAGAAGCTGGAGATGGGGGAAGGGAGGGAATGCGTCCAATACAGACCTGTATGAAAACAATAAGGTTTAAATATTTATTTATTTTATTTATATGGATGTCCTGTCTGGCTTGTATGTCTGTGCAACGCATGCATACCTGGTGCCCACAGGATGCCCACAGGTGCCCACAGAGACATCAGATCCCCAGAGACTAGAGTGATCCACCATGTGGATGCTGGGCACTGGACCCCAGGCTTCCGGAAGAGCAGCCAGTGCTCTTAACCAGAGTCGGTCCCTGAAAATGTCTTAAAGGTTATTTCACATTTTATGTGTGGGTGTTTTGCTTGCATGTATGTCTGGGCACCATTTGTGTGCCTGGTGACTAAGGAAGCCAGAAGGTGAAGAGACACCATGACTAAGCAACTCTTATAAAGGAAAATATTTAATTGGGGCTGACTTACAGTTCAGAGATTTAGTCCGTTATCATGATGGCGGGAAGCACGGCAGCATGCAGGCAGACATGGTGCTGGAGAAGGAGCTGAGAGTCCTCCATCTGGATCTGCAGTCAGCAGGGAATGAGTGTTGCAGACCTTAACACTTGCCCCCTTGTGATGTTCATCCTCCAACAAGGCCACACCTCCTAATAGCGCCTCACCCTATGAGCCTACGGGTGTCATTTTTATTCAAACCACCACAGCATCTGACGCCCTGGAACTGAAGTCACAATAGTTGTGAGGCATCATGTAGGTGCTGTGATTGAACCCTGGTCCTCTGAAGGAGCAGGAACTACTCTTAACCTCTGTGCGATCTCTCCAGCTGTGGTGGTTTGAATATGTTTGGCCCATAGCGAATGGCACTATGAGGAGGAATGCCTAGTAAGAGGAAGTGCATTATTTCTGTAGGCAGGCTTTAAGGTCTCCTAGTACTCAGGCTCCACCCAGTGTGGAAGAGAGCTTCCTCCTGGCTCCCTGCAGAAGGCAGTCTCCTTCTGGCTGCCTTTGGATCGAGATGTAGAACTCTCAGCTCTTTCCCCAGCACCATGTCTGCCTACATGCTGCCATGCTCCTGCCATGATGATAGTGGACTGAACCTCTGAAACCGTAAGGCCGTTCTAATTAAATGTTTCCTTTATACGAGTTGCCTTAGTGATGGTGTCTCTTCACAATCATAAAATCCAAAATAAGACCTCAACCCCCCCAGTGAAAACACTTTCAATTTAGCAAGTCCATAGACATTCTGAGCCCAAACATAACATGCCAGAGAGTTCTGGTCTCTGGTCTATGAGCTGTATGTCTCTCCTCTTCTTACCCACTCCTGGGTTCTCTCTAAAACAGAATGGACTTCAAAACCCACAGCTCACAGTTATAGAACCACAAATAGTCACTGTCTGGGATTATAGATCTGCATGTATAACGCGCTCTGTTATTGAGACAATGGACCAGTACCCCACAATGACACTCAGGGACACTGGGAATTTGGGGGTCAGGATCTATGGTTCCTGAAGAATGACATCATAAGGTTGACCTCTGGCCTCCACATGTACATGCGTGCATATGCATCTCCCTACTCACATGCACATAGAGAAACTAATATACGATTCACATACAGAATATAGGATACCAAAAAGGATGACTTAACTGGAGTTTGGATAAGTTTCACTCTTCTATCTTTAAAACTCCCCATCCTCATTCCTATTTCAGATTCTCCTCTGCCAACCTCCACCTACAGAGAACACTGCTGAAGGTCCTGCCCCATCTTTCTTCAACTTGCTGAACGTCACAACCAAAGACTGTAAGAAGATCCCAGTGGCTGGAGAGATGGCTTAGCCGTAGGAGTGCCTATTGTTCTTCGGAGGACCTGGGTCTGATGCCCAGAACCCATACTCACATATAGATGGCTCACAGTCATCTATAACTCCAGTTTCCATGCCCTTTTAGGGCCTCAGAGGACACCACCACCAAAATGAAACCCCAGCACTAAACAACGAAGTGCTTCCATATAACTATGTGCAAAATGTGAAATGGCACTACACTGAAGACATTAGCCTTCTTTCATCTGAAATTAAAATTTGACTAGCCATTACATTTTGGGGCAAATTCTCTCTCTCTCTCTCTCTCTCTCTCTCTCTCTCTCTCTCTCTCTCTCTGTCTCTGTCTCTGTCTCTGTCTCTGTCTCTGTCTCTCTCTCTCTCTCTCTCTCTCTCTCTCTCTCTCGCTCTGTGTGTGTGTGTGTGTGTGTGTGTGTGTGTGTGTGTGTGTGTTAGGGATGTTCTAGTTTCCTTCTGTTGCTGTAAGAAAATATTCTATCCAAAAGCAACTCAACAGAAGAAAGTGATTTATTTGGCTTACACTTCTAGGTCATATCCCTCAATGAAAGGAACCAGGGCAGGAACCTGGAGCAAGAAACAGTGCTGCTTTGATGGCTGATGCTTAGCTGGCCTTCTTTTCTAATCTTTTGCTTTATCTTATTTACTTTAGTATGTGTGTGTGTAGGGGGGGGTTCCCTGTAAGTATGTTTGTGTACCACTTGTAAACCTCATGCCCATGGGAACAAAAAAAGGGTGTGAGGACTGGAGTTTCCGATGGTTGTGAACTGCCATGTGGGTGCTTGTAATCAAACCTAGATCCTCTAAAAGAGAAATCAATGCTCTTAACCACTGAGCCATCTCTCTAGCCCTTAGCTAACTCTCTTCTACATCCTAGGACTGCCTGCCTAGAAGTGGTACCTCCCACAGTGGCTTGGTCCTCCTGCATCAATTAATAATGAAGACACTCTCCTGTCTTAGGGTTTTACTGCTGTGAGCAGACACCATGACCAAGGCAACTCTTATAAGGACAACATTTAATTGGGACTGGCTTACAGGTTCAGAGGTTCAGCCCATTATCATCAAGGCAGGAGCATGGCAGCATCCAGGCAGACATGGTGCAGGAGGAGCTGAGAGTTCTACATCTTCATCTGAATGCTGCTAGGAGAATGCTCACTTCCAGACAGCTAGGACTAGGGTATTAAAGCCCACGCCCACGGTGACACACCTACTCCAACAAGGCCACACCTCCTAATAGTGCCACTCCGTGGACCAAGCATACACAAATTATCATACTCTCCCATAGACATGCTGCAGACCAATCTGATGTAGACAATACCTCAATCCGGGATTGCTTCTCTGTGACTCTAGAGTGTGTCAAGTCGACACTCAAAGATAACTGATAGGAAGTGGGGGTGGGGTCCGATGTAATGTTTTTAGATTCCCCTGGGTGATTAACATTTGGAATTCCACAGAGAGAAACTATAATTTTCCTAATCTAGCCTTAACCCTATGTGAAAAGAATTGATTTTTGCCCTCAGAGTTCTCCGTACAGAATTCCTCCTTTCTACCCCAAATGGTGGGTTCCACATGTATTTGTCTCTGCCTCTTCCCCTTATTGTGTTGCAAAGGGGTGCCATGATTGATAGCTCATCACTAATCTCCTGCATGCCTGGCACACTACGCTGAAATCCTGAGTGCCTGGCACACTGTCTCCAGCTTCGTAAAATGCCTACTGTTCATTTCTGAATTAGTCATCCCCTCCAAAAATAGTGAATGAAGAGACTTCGGCAGAGGAGCTGATTCCTCATCCAAAGTCATAGTGGGGGGGAAAAGATGAATAAAATTCAAATGTGCCAGCTTTGGGCCCGGCACTCATATATTCGATTTAAAGTGAAATGAACACGTTTCCTCAGCCCTAGTAAGGTGTGGTTCTCACACCCTAATGCCGTGCGCACATGTGTGTGTTCATGCAATATGTTTATGTACATGAGGCACAGAGACCAGAAAACAATGTTCAGTGTCACCTCTCAGGCATTGAATGCCATGAAATCACCAAAGAGGCTAGATTTCCCCTGGCCATCTGGCTACAGGTCTTTACTTGTCTACCTCCTCAGTGCTGAGAGTACAAGTGTGCACCCGTTGTTTTCACTCAGGTGCTGGATACCAAACCCAGCTCCTCACACTTACAGGACAATCACTTTACTAAGAGAGCCATCTCTCCGGCCTGAGTGCATTCTCTCCTTAACTTCACTGATCTGGCAAAACTAAGGAACTAGGAGGAAATCCTGATCGGAGTCTCTTGTAGTTCAGGATATAACTGGAAGAGGGCGCCCAGGGCTGTGTCGGCACTGATTCAGTTGTTGAGGCAAACAGGTAAGCTGCACCGTGTGTGGGTTTGAGGGTCAAATGGGAACTGTGGCTGAGCAGCTGAGTGGTGTCACCTCTGTGTCTCGCCGTCAAGCAGAACAGTGACGATGACGGCCTCCAGGGACGCTAACAATGGGAGGTGGCGGAAGTCCTTTCTCAGCGTAATGTTGTAGACCCAAACACAGGGACCAGTGCTACTTGTGGAGGACTAGGTGTTTCCACCAACTATCAATCAAGACGATCCCCCCACAGACACGCCCAAAGGCCAACCTAATCTAGACAATCCGTCATTGAGGCGCTCCTTTGCAGGTTGTATTAAGTTGCCAATTGAAAGTCTCTCTCTTTCTCTCTCTCTCTCTCTCTCTCTCTCTCTCTCTCTCTCTCACACACACACACACACACACACACACACACACACACACACCGACAGCAGTTTCATATTGCATTACCAAGTCCTTTTGCTTGCCTTACACCATTTAGGTCTGTGTAAGTACACTCAGTGAAGTTTGCACAATCACGAAGTTACCTAACACATTTTTGGAACACATTCCCGTCATTTAGGGACAGGATAGGCAGATAGGCAGGGGGTGGAGGGAGAAAGCAATCAGTCCTCTGTGGGTTGTTTTTTTTTTTTTTTAAAACAAAATCCTTTAACCCACTGGATGAAACTTGTTCCTGCTGTGAATAGTAAATTGCTTAATTGGAACTCCCCTGATTTAAATGTCCCTCCAGTTTTAACCTACTTCAGCAGGAAAGGGCCGAGGAGCGTCTGGTATGAGGCCCGAGTGTCATGACCTTGACGAAGCAGCAAACAAAATCAATGGACAAGATAAGTGTGGTCCCTGTCCCTGCAGTGTTGACTCAAAAGGGTATCGTTTCAGCAGTCTCTGAACGCAGGCACATTTAAGAGCAGATGGCTAAATCAGGCTGTCTCGGAGTGGCGAGCCTCGTAAGCCTCCTAGCAGACATGGAGACATTCGAAAGCAGTGGTTCTCAACCTTCCTAACGCAGGGGCCCTTTAATGCAGTTCCTTGTGTTGTGATGACCCCCAGCCATGAAATTATTTCCATTGCTACTTCATAGATGCAATTTTGCTACTGTTATGATTTTATGATTTGTAGTATAAATATTTGATATGCAGGATATCTGATACATGCCTCCTAAGACAACCCCCCCAAGTTGAGACCCACTGTCCTAAGAGATACTGTGCCCTTCCGTTGGTTAGCAGAATACTGAAACAGGAAGAGGCGAGACCACACCTTCGTTGACCAGGGCTTCTTCATTATATGCCATGTTGCCCCCTCTTTAATTAAACCTAATTAAAGGAACAAAATCAATGGACGAGATAAGTGTGGTCCCTGTCCCTGCAGTGTTAGGAACCCAAACATGGACTCAAAGGGTCAGAGCACCTCTCTGCTCTTTTCCACACTGTGACCACACTGAGTAGAACTCCTCTCTGCTTTCCATGATCACTTGCCCCTTTAACTGGGCTGAGCCCAGCTTGTTAGGGAGCGTTTCAGAGCCCAGTCTCTGACTAGAAACAACTTTGTCTACTGTTGCTAGGGAGAAAGCGGTCAAAAGGTCTCCGGATGTCTAATCCCAGGGATTCGGGAGGAGGGAAGCAGCAGAAAGGAGTCCGGATATCTTTGAAGATAAACTCGAACTTACTAGTATTTCTGTCAGGGTCCTTTCTACTCATTGCCCTAATTGAGTCTGGGGTAGGCAGGGTGGGTGGAGAATGGGCTGGTGTATAGGAGTAATAGTACATTGTATACAGCACATGACCTATTATCACAGGAAGTACATCATCTTATTGTATGCAACATTACATCCTCAGCACACAGTGGCTCTCCATGCATGTTTGTTAAATGCAAGCATAAATAAGTGAAAGATCAGAAGAGAAAATGTTTAAGCCAAATAGCAAGTCATGGTTGGAGTTAAAAAGACAACAAAGAAAGGGCTTTGTTGCAGGCATAAGAACCAATGAAGCAATAACTAGAGAGGGAATGGAGCTGGAGTTACATTCAAAGAGGCACAAAAATGTGTCCTGGGACTGGGGGAGAGGGCACAGCAGGCAGCATATAGGGACGAGAGGGGTGGAGACTCACTGGCGGTGCTGAGTTGCTCAAGGGTTTCAGTGGACACCAGGGGCTCTGGGTTTCTCGTGGACCTAGCAGTGAGAAACCACGGACAGTGTTATGTCAAAAAGGCATGTGATCCTAAGAGATCAAGATAAGTCCAGTCGTCCTTGGGGGACAAACCACAGGGAACAAGGACTGAAGCCAGTGACCATTAGTAGCAATCAATGAATCGTGAGGAGAGACAAGGGACTAAACATGAGAATGGCCAAAAGGAAAGAAACATGGTGGTGAGATGCAATGGGGTCAGAGTGATGTGAGCAGGGGAGAGAGGGAGAGGCGGGCTTGTGTGCAGAGCCCATGATTTCCACCCAAACCGGATAAACTGGGCCTGGTACTGCAGGCTGCTGATCTCAACCTTCAGAAAAAGGAAAGAAGAGGACCAGGAGTTCAAGGTCATTCTCCAGCATTCAAGGACAGCCTGGGATACACCAGACCCTGTAGAAAGAAAGAAGGAGAGAGAGAGAGAGAGAGAGAGAGAGAGAGAGAGAGAGAGAGAGAGAGAGAGAGAGAGGCTGTGTATAAATGGATTTTGGTAATCTCTATTAATATTAATATGACTCAGGTAGCACCCCCCATAACTGAGGCATGGTGCTACGGATGTATCAATCAGTTCTTGCACAGTTACTAGAAGAATTACCCCTAATCCATCTTTCTATGTGCTAGAGCGTTAGTTCCTCAGCTGTGTTCCACAAACACTTGCTGTTTAAGTCTCGCCCAGGTTACTTCTTTTTTCGTTTTGTTTTGTTGTTGTTGTTGTTGTTGTTTTCAAGACAGGGTTTCTCTGTGTAGCTCTGGCTGTCCTGGAACTCATTTTGTAAACCAGGCTCTCCTGGAACTCAGAAATCCTCCTGCCTCTGCCTCCCAAGTGCTGGGATGAAAGGCGTGCGCCACCACCGCCCAGCCCCAGGTTACCTCTGTTCCAGCAGTCTGTCCCAGAGGGCATTTCACTTGGGCACATGCTCCTGGTCCATCATGTTTAATGGAGACCTCCTGTTCTCTCCCTCTTCTTCCCCTCCACTCCCTTCACCCTCCTTCTCGTGGTTCCTAACTGTGACCCCCCAGCCCAGTAACTGAAACTCCACCAACCTCTATTCTCCCCAGGAATTGACTGTAGCTATCTTTATTTAACCAATAGTTATAAATTAGGGAGCAAAGTTTATATAGCATCGCTTACTGTACATGAGAATCTACGAATGGGGCAACCAGATCTTTGGTGCCAGTACTTAGCATTTGAATACATAGTAGCAGCAGACTAACTCCCAACATGGGTGTGGTGGTATTTGCCTGTAATGACTGAACTAGGCATGACAGCAAGAGAATCAAGAAGTCAAGGTAATCCTACCTAGGACTTTGAGGACAGCCCAAACAATATGAAAATTTATCTACGGAAAGAAGGAAAAGTAAGAGCATTGAAATTATCCCTGTTTCCTCTCAAACTGAACATCAATCACCAGTATGTTCTTTTATAATTTACCCAGACTCTAGGCGAATTACAGCCAGAAGGCTTTTTGACTACTTAGTTTCCATATTGAAGAAATGAAACAGAAGGGAACATTCCCTAAAGCAGATGCGAAGTTTTATCGGAGCCCCTAAGGTCCCTTGAATGTTTTCCTTTCCAGGATGAGAAAAAGTAAATACAGAAGAAAACAGTAAGGGCTGGTTCATTCCAGGCTCATCTTGGTGGCATGACTGTAAGCTCCACCTCATGCTCCAGTGGACACCCTCCCAAACCACACCACCTACCCTCAACTGGAATGATGGTGGTTTCCTGTTCCTAATGCACAGGCTGTATACAATGACCTGTTATTACAGGAAGTACATCATCTAATCTGACTCAACCGTATAGCCTCAGCACAGAATAACTCTCCATATATGTTTGTTAAATGCATGCATAAGTGAGTGAATGAATGGATAGATGGATGGATGGATGGATGGATGGATGGATGGATGGATGATGGATGGATGGATGGATGGATGGATGGATGATGGATGTTGGATGGATGGATGTTGGATGGATGGATGGATGGATGATGGATGGATGGATGGATGGATGGATGGATGGATAATGGATGGATGGATGGATGGATGGATGGATGGATGATGGATGGATGGGTGAATGGATAGATGGATGAAACGAAAAGTCAGTGTGGACAAAATATAACCTGAACGGTGAACTCCTTCTACAAGATGAAACTTTTCCCAACGTTTTCAACACAACCCTTAGTGAGTGCTTGTGAAATGCACACGTTTGTGAATAAATGAGAAGATACATGATTGGTGAATAAAAAACCAAAGGTGTAGAACAAAATGTACCCCAAACAGAAGACAGATGACACAACTGAAGATGAAACTTCCCAGGTCTGGAGAGATGGCTCAGCGATTAGGAACACTCTTCCAGAGGACCCAGGTTCAATTCCCAGCATGCACACTGTAGCTCACAAACATCTGTAACTCTAGTTCCAGGGGATCCAGTGCCCCATAACTCCAGTTTCAATGCCCCTTTCTGATCTCTAGGGGCATGAGACACACATATAGGCAGAACACTTATACGTTTAAAATAATTTTTAAAAGACAAGAAAAAAGAAACTTCCCCTACCATGTTTTCAACATGTTAAATTTTCATGAGCAAGCCAATTTTTACATATGATTTAGCCCAACGTGGTGGTGAATGCCTTTAATCCCAGCACTTGAGAGGCAAAGGCAAGTGGATCTCTGAGTTCAAAGCCAGCCTAGTCTACAGAGTTTCAGAACAGCCAGAGCTTTTACACAGAGAAAGCCTGTCTCAAAAATAAATAAATAAATAAATTTAAAGCCCTGGAAATAGCTAACTGGATCAAAAACGAAACCCAAGCCGGGCGTGGTGGCACATGCCTGTAATCCCAGCACTTGGGAGGCAGAGGCAGGTGGATTTCTGAGTTCAAGGCCAGCTTGGTCTACAGAGTGAGTTCCAGGACAGCCAGTACTACACAGAGAAACCCTGTCTCGAAAAAACAAAAAACAACAAAAAAACAAACCTGAAACCCAAAAGGCAGTAAAGTGAGTTATTGTTGGGTAATTTAGACCAAATATAAGAAAATATGATTGGGGGTAAGTCATTTTTCTTTAAAACTCCCCTGAATTATTTTATGTCTAAATACATGCTAGTTGTCTTTTAATAGAATTCATCTAATAAATTTTAAATATGAAAACACAAAATTAGTCAATGTTTTCCCTCGAGGCAGGGTCTCACATACAGGCCAGTGCTGACTTGCTATGAAGCCAAAAGTGACCTTGAACCTCTGGTCTGCCTGCCGCTGTTTCTAAGGCACCATAATTGTAGGTGTGCACCACTGTGCTGGTTGGCGTGGTGCTGTGAATGGAGCCCAGGGCTTCATTCATTTAGGCAAGCCTCTGCCAGCTGAGCTGCGTCCCCATCTCCAAACTAGTCAAGTTTTGAGCAACTGTTGAAGCAAGGCTCTGTGCTGTACTTTTGACCTCTGAAGTTGAGTACATTCCTGTTTTCTCGTTGAGATTTTTTTTTTTTTAATTTTGTGCTGAGTCCTAGTTACCAAAGAATGTTGGCCCAAAGCCACGTGGGCAAACAGAATCTTGAACTCTAATAGGTCAGTTGGCATGAACGAAACCTGGGTTGGCCAGGCCTCCTGACTGGTACCTGAGGGTAGACATAAAGGGACAGGCAGAGAAGTCAATGAACTCTGATTTTCATGACGCTCTCTCGATATCAGAATTTCCCTTTTCGTATGTACACGTGTCTCCTCTGGTCCTGTGGAGATGAAAATTGACATCCACACTCATATTCTACCAAAGGAATGGCCCGATCTAGAAAAGGTAATGGTAATTAACGTGCTGGCTTCTTTCTGGACCTTTTCCAGGGTCTCCCAACACCTCTGTTCACAGATCTCTCTCGTCTTTGGAGATGGAACGGAGTGGAGTTGTTCTTCTGCGTTCTTGGGGAAGTGATTCTTAAAGTACTTGGTAGCTCTAATTTCCTACATTTTAAAGATGACTTTTACGTTCATCTCAATAGAACAATGGGTCAAAGACATAAGGGCCTTCTGGGAGCTTGTCTGTTTCCCCTCACACGACACAGCTTTTCAAATCCCTGGATGCTTTAAGTGAGGCGGCTTTGCTGCCTTTTAAGTAGTGTGCTTAGTTAGCTGCTGGAAGGACACCTGCCAACTACAGGATCGAAAATCATGCCTGCAACTAAGAGACCATTGAAAAATAGAGCGTGGGCGCTTTCCAGAAGGTTTAAAATAGGTTCTAGAAGCACCAGGAGATAGCTTTGTGAAATGTCTTTTCAGTCTATTTCAGGACTCTGTCTGAAACCTTTCCTGTCTGATCTTTAAGCTGTGAACCCTTGTTAGAGAGACCTGGGAAGCAGGTATCTTAGAAATCCCTAGAATTTGGTGACATGAAATATTTGTACAACGGGTGTCTATAAGAGTGCTCTCTGTAAAAAGAAACGAGGAGGGATGGACCTGTGGGCAGGGCTCATGATGGTGTTTGCCCAGTATGTGGGAAGCACTGAATTCCATCTGAAGTACTGGGTGGGGGTGGGGGGAGTATGATCTGAGTTTCCCTAAGGATGGAAACTTCCCTTAAATACTTATTGCTAAGAGTGTGTGTGTGTGTGTGTGTGTGTGTGTGTGTGTGTGTGTGAGAGAGAGGGGGTTGTAAACCAAGGGCATACTGTGTACTCACAGAGGCCAGAGACATCAGATCCCCTTGAACTGGAGTTATAGGATGCTGGGACTCAGGTCCTCTGGAAGAGCTGCGCACACACTCTGTTATCTCTTCAGCCCACTCCCTTAGAAACTTTGAAAGTGGGTGTTAGTAGGTTGAGGAAGACAATTACATAGTTCATTCCAGACTGGAAGGAAAGGCAGGGAGGCAGGAAGGGAGAGAGGCAGAGAAGAAATGACAAAGAGAAAGAGGGAGTGAGGGGTACTGAAAAAGGAAGGGGGAACATGGAGGAAAGGTGTAACTACCTAGAAGTTAATTTAGGCCAATATCTGGTTTTACCCAGTCTGTCATATTCTGGACTACTCTCGCATTACTAGTAATGTGCTTAATTTAAGATGGGGAAAAAAATGAATGAACTCAAACACTAATGGAAAAGTGGGTTTATTGTGCAAGCAAATTTTCTTCTCACTGTTATTCTTGTATAAAAATACTAACCTCAGGCTCAGGGTGTACCTCAGGTGATGAGCACTTGCCTGCATGCTCCAGGCCCTGGGTTCAGTCTCCAGCACTGAATAAGGGTCCATGGCTGCTGTCCCAGAAAACAGGAAGTGGAGGCAGGAGGATCGATGTTCAAGGTCGTCCTCCGGGACACTAGAGTTTAAGGTTTCTATGAGACCCTGTCTCAAAGGAAAAAGAAAGCTTTCGATCTCAGGCACTTCTTTGTCCATTGGTCAGTGAGCTGGGAGGCAGAAGTAGCAGAAAGAAATGTGGTCAGAGGACTGGGCTGCCTCTGAACGCCTACCCCATCTCGGCCAGTGGAAACGGACATCCCTGTTGGCCTCACGGCCCGAATCGGGGGCCTGTGTGCTTAGGAACTTCTTGTCCTGGTCACACCTTATAAAAGTGTAAACAACATTTCCTGATGTTAATGATTTTATGAGAGGCATGTCCCGGCCTGACTTCTGTGGCAGCCACAGGCAGAGTCCTCCTGCTTATAATACTGTTTTTCAACAGCTTATGAAGATCCATCTGATGAGCACTGCAATGAATAAATTAGATATGAATCACATTGCACTCCCGAACCTGACAGTTTTAGGGAAACAGACACACGTACACACACAAACACACATTCATGACAGCCCCCAGGTCTAGTGGAAACAAGGAGTATTAAACTCCAGCATCTCTGAGCTGTTTTATGAAATTCAAGCCAGCAAATCAAACAGCACTTTTTTGTTTGTTCGTTCATTATTTTTATTTATTAATTGTAAGCACACTGTGGCTGTCTTCAGACACACCAGAAGAGGGTTTCAGATCTCAGATCTCAGTATGGATGGTTGTGAGCCACCATGTGGGTGCTGGGATTTGAACTCAGGACCTTCAGAAGAACAGTCAGTGCTCTTAACCGCTGAGCCATCTCTCCAGCCCTGTTCTTTTTTTTTTTTTTTTTTTTTTTTTTTAAGACAGGGGCCTCATTTTTTTTTTAAGACAGGGTTTTCATTTTGTTTGAACCTCTTCAAGCAAACAAACAAACAAACAAACAAACAAAAGCCACCTAAAATGCCCAGGGCTCCCATAGTGGCCTTTGTCCTGAAACTTCTCAAGTATCCCCAGTCAGGACTCCTTTCTACCAAGACATTTTTATGCCACTCAAGATATAAGTAGGTATGTAGATTGAACATTAAGGCAATTCTTTAATATATTAAGGATAAAAAGCCAATTTTCATACTAAATGAGATGGACATGTTTGGGTTTACATAAAGAACATTTGACACTGCGGGACATAGAACATCATCAATGCTTTTCAGAATTGATTTTGTTCATATAATTATCAATGCTGAGAACACTATAGCACATAAATATGTAGTATGGAATAGCAGAATTGATTTTAGGGCCATTCCACAAAGAATTGAGAATGCTGTCTTAATCCCAAGGCAAATTTCTCTGAGCTGTTTTATGAAATTCAAGCCAGCAAATCAAACAGCACTTTTTTGTTTGTTTGTTCATTATTTTTATTTATTAATTGTAAGCACACTGTGGCTGTCTTCAGACACACCAGAAGAGGGTTTCAGATCTCAGTATGGATGGTTGTGAGCCACCATGTGGGTGCTGGGATTTGAACTCAGGACCTTCAGAAGAACAGTCAGTGCTCTTAACCGCTGAGCCATCTCTCCAGCCCTGTTCTTTTTTTTTTTTTTTTTTTTTTTTAAGACAGGGGCCTCATATAGCCCAGGCTGGATTCTCTAGGTCACCAAGGATGACCTTGAACTCTCAACTCTCCTGCTGTTGCCTCTTGAGTGCTGGGATCTAAGACATAAGCCACCATGCCAGTTTAAATGGTACTGGGATCAAACTCGGGACTTTGTACACGCAAGGTAAGCACTTTGCAGACTGAACTACATTCCCAGCCCTGGGATAGCAATACTTACGACAAACACTCTAACACAGTACAATCTAAAGAAACACTAATAGCATACTTACAGGCTGAAGAGTGATGGTCAGAAAACACTGAAACTCTTTCTCTTCCATAATGAATCCATTATGTTTCTCTAAGAGCCAGAAAGTCTATGTACAGAAGTCACTGCAATGTATTGCACACAGTCGCCTTGATTCTGCGCAGAGGTGTTTCGGGAGGTGTTCCTTTGTTCCTTGGCGTTGCACAGTGTGACCGCCTGCACAAGGTAAAGTGCACAGGTTCGGGGTTCAGAACCGAGGCTTCGGAGAAGTCTCACAATGCGACGTGGGCACTGCCTGCCAGAACCACCTTGGATTCATTACATATCTGACGCTGAATTAATTTTTGATCACTGCACATTCTGCTACAACACCCACTAAGTAACCATCGCATGAGATCATGACCCACAGTTTAAGGGTGGCTTCCAGACGACCCTCCTCACCTTTACTTTCCTTGAGAGAGTGGTCAGCATGGTGACCACCCAGAGCATGTCATATCAAGAGATTTCCATGCTCCATGGCCTCTGCCTCTCTGTCTAGATGGGATTCTTGAAAGGGCTTAGAAAGTTCTAAATGTTATGTCCTCTCAAAATTCATATTGAAACCCGAGAATACACAAGTGGGGCTTCCGGAACCAATTAGAGCAAGAGCAACTGGACTGTTTTTATAAAACAGGCCAAAGGAAACTCTGGGCTTTTTTCTTGTTGTAAGGCTCTGCAGGAACCAGAACAGTCTCTTGCCAGAGTTTGGATAAGCTAGCTCCTTCGTCTTGGATGTCGCAGCTTTCTGAAACTAAAAGAAGCAAAAGTCTGTGTTTATAAAAAGTCTCCAGTGGATGGTATTGTGTGAGAGCAGCCCAACCAGACTACGACATAATAACAAATGAAAGAGGAATTTTCAGTTCCCATCACATACAGGCATACTACACAAAGAATCTGATGTTCCATCCAATCTTAGCCTTTCTCTCTCTCTCTCTCTCTCTCTCTCTCTCTCTCTCTCTCTCTCTCTCTCTCCTTTCTCTCTCCATCAGCCCCCCCCTCCACACTGCTCTGAGACAGGGTCTCCTTATGCAACCTGGGTTGGCCCCCAACATGATTCTCCTGCCCCAGCTTTCCTGAGTGCCAAGTTACAGATGTACATGGCCACCCCAGCCTATTGCTGCATTCTTACTGTGGGGCTTAAACTTAAAACCAACCTCCCCAACTCCCTCCCAAGAGTTTGAGCAGATGCCCACTATCTCAGGGGGAGGGGGGCGCGGGCACGCATTCTCTGGCATCCTTGGAAAGAATGTTCATCTTCCCACCAGGTCCCAACAAGATTCCTCATTCTGTACAGAAGACTGTATCCAGTTCAGCCCTAAAATGAAGACCCTCCCTCTCTCTATCTTGAACACCCAGAGGAGCCTAGAACAAAGCCTTCTTTTTGCAGGGAGGAGAAAGCTTTTCATAGTAGACTGCCCCATTCTCACCTCCCTTCCCTTCCTACCCCACAAGGCTTTCTCCAGCTGAAGCCAAGAACTGGGCATCTATAGCTGACAGTTTCCAAGGGCCCCACCTGCTGGACCCTTAAAGTCATTATTTAAACTGCCTGGGGAAAAAATGGAGAGATTAAAAAAATGGAGACGCAGAGATGTGCATCCTGGAAACTTCTTAAGCAAGCAGCTTGGTGGCTTGTTATACTATCTTCCCTTCCTTGCACCAGTTCCACTGGAAAGAGAAGTTAGTTCCAGGAACCAACTTCTTACCTTGAAGTCTCACATGCTGCAAGCAGACAGAGGACACATCATAAGAATAAGAGCAACAGTAATAGTCCTAATACTTTGTACCTCTGGAGATTAAAAAAAAAATAGAGCTGAGGGTGTACCTCAGTCGAGGACCTGTGTTCAATCCAGAGCCTATGTAAAAAGCCAAGCGTGGGGACATGTATTTGTAATCCATCACCAGGAAGGTAGAAACAGACTGTTCCCTGAGGTTTGTTGGCCAGTCCCTTTAGTCTAGTCGATGAACCCCAGACTGATGGGAAATTCTGCCTCAAAAAAAAAAAAAAGCCAAAATGGATGGAATCTGAGGAGAAACAATACTCTACATATGCACCTGTCCACTCACACGTGTATACTCACGCATGAGCACACGCAAACACAGAAAGGTGGACAGATGTCACAACACATGCAGTTAATATCTACATTATTAAATAAGCTTAACAGGTGATGTACTTGATATTCAGAAATGAACCCAGAGCATTGTGGGTCGCCCCCACCCCCCAACAGTCTCGCCCATCCAATGGAGAAAACTGGCCCAAGACATATCACTACTTTCTCTGTTCCAGGGTCCTCCCAGACACCAAGCTCCTCCCACCTTCTCTCATTCATATCAACGCACAGAGGGAGCTTCATCGTGGGATCACAACCCACGGGCCAAGCAATCAGATCTTTAACATAGTAGGAGTTTCCCTGGGAGTGATGGTGGTTAGCCAGTGTGGAAATAATTAAACTCCAATGGCCATGATTCCCTGAAAGATGGGAGTGAGTTAAACAGAGATGTGTTTATGCGATGCTTGGGTCTTTCTCTGTATTCCGTTATGTCTAGTCTATATTAAGTCTATATTATTAGAGTAGAATGAGTTGGATTTGATGTGTGTGTGTGTGTGTGTGTGTGTGTGTGTGTGTGTGTAGTTTGTTTTTTGTTTTTTGGTTGTTTTTTGTTTTTTGTTTTGTTTTGTTTTGTTTTGTTTTGTTTTTTTGGAGGCAGCATCTCATCTAGCCTAGACTGGCCTTGAACTATGTAGCTGAGGATAACTTCTGATTCTCCGACCTCCACCTCCACAGTTCTGGAATTACCGGTGTATACCACTATGCCTGGTTTATACCATGCTGGGGACAGAACCCAGGTCTTTGCTGATACTAGGCAAATGCTCTACGAGCCGAAGCACATCTTCTGCTCCCTGGAGTGGGCATTAAAGTAGCATCGACTAGAGCAGGATGTCTTTATTTCTTCAAATCGTTTCTTGTTAGGGAAAATATTTTAAAATACCTGTCTCTGATCTTTTCTCTCCGTTTCTTCAAACTTTCCAACAGGATAATGAAAAGAATAAACCATTGCTATTTTGTTCTGAGAATCTTAAGTGTTTTGAGAAGAACCAATATCTCCTTTTAAACCTGTTTTTTCTTCTTAAATATTAATAGACACACCCCCCACAACCTCCACTCCCTTGTGCAATGAAGGAAGAAAAGAGCAGAGTCAACATATCTGGGATAATGATTAACTAATAGTTATAAAGTAGTATTTGACAGATCTTTTATTTGTTACGTGCTGGCGATGACTTCAATCAGCTGTAGGGTCAGGATTCTTCATTTTTTTTTAATTCACTTTACATCCCGCTCACTGCTGCTCCTCCTAGTTACCCCTCCCACAATCCTTCCACCCTTTCCCTCCCCACCCCCTGTCTTCTGAGAGGGTAGGTATCCCCCAACCCTGGTACATCAAGTCTCTTGCCAGGCTAGGCACATCCTCTCCCACTGAGGCCAGACAAGGCAGCCCAGCTAGAAGAACATATCTCACAGATAGGCAACAGCTTTTAGATAGCCCCCGCTCCAGTTGTTCGGGACCCACATGAAGTCCAAGCAGCACATATGCTACATATGTGTAGGGAGTCCTAGGTCCAGCCCGTGTATGTTCTTTGGTTGGTGGTTCAGTCTCTGAGGGCCCCAAGGGTCCAGCTTAGTTGACTCTGCTGGCCTTTCTGTGAAATTCCTATCTCCTTCAGGGCCCTCAATCCTTTCTCTAACTCTTCCATAAGAGTCCCCCAAACTCCATCCACTGCTTGGCTGTGGGTCTCTGCATCCCTCTGAGTCAGCTGCTAGGTGGAGCCTCTCGGAGGACAGCCATGCTAGATACCTGTCTGCAAGCATAACAGAGTCTCATTCATAGTGTCAGGGATTGGTGCTTGCCTGGGGATGGGTCTCGGTTTGGGCCGGTAATTGGTTGTCCGTTCCCTCAGTCTCTGCTCCCTCCCCTATGCCTGCATTTCTTGTAGACAGGATACATTTGGGGTGGAAAGTTTTGTGGGCGGGTTGGTGCCCCTATTGCTCCACTGGGGTTCCTGGCTGACTACAGGAAGTGACCTCATCGGGTTCTATGTTCCCAGTGCTGTGAGTCTCAGCGAGGGTCACTTCCATTGACCCAGGTCTCTGTCTCGTCCTCTAGATGCCTGCCACCTCCTCGCCCATGTCAGTTGCTTATTTCCACGCATGGCCATCTGACCATCTCTCTTGCCTCTCACCACACCTGATCCCAAACCTCCCCATTCCCCTCCCCGTGCCCTCTCCCACCCAGGTCCCTCCCTCCATCTGCCTCCTGTGACTCTTCTGAGTGAGATTCAAGCATCCTCACTTGGGCCTTCCTTCTTCTTTAGCTTCTTTGGGTCTGTGGAGTGTAATGTGGTATCTGCATTTTATGACTTATACTCACTTATCAATGAGTACATACCATGCATGTCCTTTTGTGTCTGGGTTACCTCACTCCGGATGGTAGTCTCAAGGGCCATCCATTTGTTGCAAAATTCATGATGTCTTTGTTTTCAGTAGCTGAGTAGTATTCCACTGTGTAGATGCGTCACATTTTCTGTATCCGCGCTTCGGTTTAGAGACATCTGGGTTGTTTCCAGTGTCTGGCTATGACAAATAAAGCTTCTATGAGCAAGTGTCCTTGTGGGATGGTGGGGCATCTTTTGGGTATATGCCAAAGAGTGGTATAGCTGGGTCTTGAGGTAGAACTATTTCCTGTTTTCTGTGAAACCAGGAAGAAACAAAATTCCAGTGATGGGGGTAGGGGGTGTGACTCAGTGAACTGCTTGCTTTATTGGGGGGATTACATCTTCATAACTTATATTAAAAAAGTAATCTTGCAATTCTTGAACCGAAGATACAAAGACAAGTGGATCCCTGGGGCTCATTGCTTAGCAGAAATTGTCTCAAAACTCAAAGTGGATGGCGCCTAAGGGGCAACAGCTAAGGATTCCTCTGGCTTCCAACTACACGTGCTTCTCCACACGCATGTGCACCCAGAGAAGCATACACGCCTTGTTGTTGTTGTTGTTGTTGTTGTTGTTGTTGTTGTTGTTGAGACAGGGTTTCTATGTAGCTCTGGATATCCTGGAACTCACTTCATAGACCAGGCTAGCCTCAAACTCAGAGATCCACCTGCCTCTGCCTCCTGAGTGCTTGGTTCAAAGGTGTGCTCCACCACCATCAGGCTTCATACATGCATTTTTAAAACAGACCATCTGAGGTGGAAAGACAACAGATTTGTGGGAACAGTGTTAAGTTGTTTCTGGAGAATCCGGACTTACTATCTGCATTTACCAATAATAGGAAATGCTTTAGGTTAATCTATAGTGTAACTTTTTGCAACGGCAATGGTGAAAGTCCCTGGCGAAAGCTGCTTCTGGCTAGTCTATTGGGATTCCAAATGTGTGTCATGGTGCCCAGCTTCTTTACTTAAGTTCTCAGACTCAAACCCAGGTCCTTTGGCTTATATTACCAGCTAAACTATCTCCTCATACCATAATTTGACTCTAAATTGACTCTAAGGAAATAGATCCCTTTTCCTTTTTTTTATTACTCAGGAGTTCTGTTGGGCACACGATGAAGGTGTGAAGTCCCAAAGAAGTTAAAATACCATCTAACAGTTGGGCAAAGTAGCACATACCTGTAATCTCAAGTACATGGGAGACTGAGACAGGAAGATGGTTTCAGCCAGGAGGGAGAACATCTCAAACAGCAAAACTAGCCTCCCCCTCCTCTTCCTCCCCCTCCTCCCCTTCTCCCTCCTCCTCACCCTCCTCCTCCCCCTCTTCCTCCTCCCCCTCTTCCTCCTCCTCTTTCTCCCCCTCCTCCCCCTCCTCCTCCTCTTCTTCCTCCTCCTCCCTCTCCTCCTCCCCTCCTCCTCCTCCCTCTCCTCCTCTTCTTTCTCCTCCCCCTCCTCTTCCTCCCCTCCTCCTCCTTTTGCTCTTCCTCTTCCCCCTCCTCCTCCTCCTACCCCCCTCTTCCTCCTGCTCCTCCTGCTCCACCTTCTTTCAAATGAGACAGGGACTCATGTGACCCAAGCTGGTCTCACACTCACTATACAGTCAGGAATGACCTTGAACTCTGGGTTCTCCCTCCTCCTTCTCCTGGATCCTGGGATCAGAGCCACCTTGCCCAATTTATTCAGTACTGGGGATGGGACCCAGGGCTTTGTGCATTGCTAGGCAGGCACCCTACCAACTGCAACTAGATCCCCAGCCCAGATATAGGAGTTTTTCTTTCTCTACAAATATATCAACTTAAAGGTAAATTGATTTAACGAAACTACTGGACAGGTATGGAGAAGGAAGCACATAGGAAGATGGTGTCTGATAGGACCGCATTTGGGACCCCCGGGTCTGGAAAGGGCACCTTGGCTGCAGGCCCCTCTTCTGTGCCGATCAAGTCTAACTGTGATTCTCCCCATTGCAGAGGTTTGGCTATGGAGGCTGGGTGCAGCTCCAACAGCAAGGCAAGGTGAGTTTCTCTCAGCACGGACCTGAGGGTGACCGGGAGATGGTGTGCCTGGCTTAACTTCTTCTAGGCTGGACATCCAAGAAATCCACTCTTTTACCCTGGCATTAATTTTGTGGTAGTCAAGGAAGCAGCCATGCAGTTTCCAAGACATGGGAAGGAAAATGAAAATGATGTCGGACAGCAACACCAATGAAATAAAAATCAGAATTGAATCTCCACTACGAAATCTTTTTTAACTCTTTTTTTTTCTATATTCTTTGTTTACATTCCAAAGGCTTTCCCCTTTCCCAGTTCCCCCCTCACCATACGTCCTCTTCCCCCCCTCCCCCATTTCTCTGTTCTGGTACTCTCCTACAAAACTGGATCCAGTCTTTTCAGGACCAGGGTCCTCTCCTTCCTTCTTCTTGGGAATCTTTTGATTTGCTAATTGTGCCTTGAGTATTCAGAGCTTCTGGGCTCATTAATATCCACTTATCAGTGATTGCATTTCATGTGTAATCTTTTGTGATTGGGTTAACTCACTTAGGATGATATTTTTCAGATCCAACCATTTGCCTACAAATTGCATGAATTCATTATTTTTAATTGCTGAGTAGTATTCCATTGTGTAAATATACCACATTTTCTGTATCCATTCCTCCTTTGAGGGACATCTGGGTTCTTTCCAGATTCTGGCTATTATAAATAAGGTTGCTATGAACATAATGGAGAATGTATCCTTATTGCATGCTGGGGAATCTTCTGGGTATATGCCCAGGAGTGGTAGGACAGAGTCCTCTGGAAGTGTCATGCCCAATTTTCTGAGGAACCGCCAAACTGATTTCCAGAGCTCTTTCAACTCTTTTATCTTGTTATATTTGCCCTAGAACCAATTTTAGCATTTACTACCCTGTCCCAGGGAAGTGCTTGGCCCTCTCTGTGGATTTCTATGGATATCAAGATAGAACAAAGTAATCAAATTATTAGAGGAAATAAGACGATGGTGTTGAATCAGCTGGGCCTGCACTTATACAAACTTACTTTCACTGCCCATATCTTGCCTCCCTAGAAAGCCAGAGTATGGTCTCTCTCAAAGCTCCTTCCAGTCTTATCATGTCACACAGTCACCCTCTGGGTCTCACAACCGGTGGTTCAGGTCAGCAAGAAGATGAGCCAGGCCGGGCGTGGTGGCGCATGCCTGTAATCCCAGCACTTGGGAGGCAGAAGCAGGCAGATTTCTGAGTTCGAGGCCAGCCTGGTCTACAGAGTGAGTTCCAGGACAGCCAGGGCTACACAGAAAAACCCTGTCTCGAAAAACCAAAAAAAAAAAAAAAAGAAAAGAAAAAAAGAAGATGAACCAGTCGTCACACAGCTAGAAAGGGCCTGCGGCTGTGTTCAGCTGCGCATGCCCACACGGCAGACCCCTTCAATACCAAACACCGAAGGCAGGAGGCAGAAAGCCCGAGCTCCAATAAGCAGTCAGATTTTTATCTCCAGGCTGAGTCGGGAAAAATCCCTAAAACTGTATGAGAGGAGAAACATACTCCAAAGCAGTCAAGAAAAGATTAGTCCAGGCCGGGGACATGATTCCTTCAGTAAATGCCTCACCCTGCAAGCATGAGGAGCTGAGTTCAACTTCTCAGTGCCCGCGTTAAAAAAAGAAAAAGGAAAAACCACACATGGTGACGCATGCCTGTGATCCCAGCACAGGCATGATAGAGATTGGAGGTTCCCTGAGGATCTCTGACTGGCCAGCCAAGCCTACTTTGTGAGTTCCAGACCCATGGGAAACTTGTCTCAAAGAAAGAAAGAAAGAAAGAGAGAGAGAGAGAGAGAGAGAGAGAGAGGGAGGGAGGGAGGGAGGGAGGGAGGGAGGGAGGGAGGGAAGGAAGGAAGGAAGGAAGGAAGGAAGGAAGGAAGGAAAGAAAGAAGAAAGGAAGGAAGGAAGGAAGGAAGGAAGGAAGGAAGGAAGGAAAGGAAAGAAAGGAAAGGAAAAGAAAAGAAAAGAAAAGAAAAGAAAAGAAAAGAAAAGAAAAGAAAAGAAAAAAGAAAAGAAAAGAAAAGAAAAAAGAAAGGAAAAGAAAAGAAAAAAGAAGGAACAAAGGAACAAAGGGAAAGAAAACCTACGGTGGACCGCAGAGGGGGGATCCTGAGATTGACTACACACACCCACATGGATGTGTTTGTCCCTTGAATGTTCACACTCAGCATCTCAGGATTTGTCCGCACATGTGGCCTTGGCTGATGTAGCTTTTCTGACGCAGGGAGAAGCAAAGATGATAAAAGACGGGAAGGTCTTCAGAGTGATCCAACAGAACTGCTGGGACCCGGAAGTTCGCATCAGAGAAATGAACCAGAAAGGTACTCACGCAATGCTCTCAATGCTTCCGTCTGATGTAAAACAATACTTGTCCTTGAAGTGGTGATCACTTGATAGGATTGATGGGGTAGCAACTTCCGGTTCCCCCTCCCCCCTCCAGCTCTGCTGTTACCACATCCTTAGAGAAAAGAGGGCCAAGCCAAAGCTTTTAGAGCATGAATTTGGAAGCTTTACTTTAGTTTTAAAACAAAACAGTATATCCTCAAAATGACAGTGGTACAATTTATTACTTAAAATATTTTTAGTTCAGGTCTGAAAATGGCTGGGTGGGCAAAGCACTGGCCACACGACTGTGCAGATCAGAGTTCAGATCCACAGACATCTATAAAGCCAGATGTGGTAGTGAGCACTCCTGTAGTGAGATGGAAGGCAGAGGCAGGAGAACCCCAGAAGCTCACAAGCAGCTGGCCTGGAGCACCACAATCCCTATGCACCAGGTGTGAGTCGGCAACTGAGACGGAAAAATGTCTCATGGCAGTCAACAGCAAGGAACAGGGGGTGTGAGGACTGATACCTAAGGTTGTCCTTTGATCTTCAAATGCATGCTGTGGCACAGATGACTCATATATATGTGTGCACACACACACATACATATGCACAATGCATGCACACACACAAGTGTGTATACATGCACACTTTCACAGGCACACATACACATGCACACGCACACACAAGCATGTACACACACACTCACACAGGCACACATACACATGCACACATGCACACACAAGCACGTACATACACACACTCACACAGACACATTTATACATGCATGCATATACATGCACACACACAAGTATGTATATACGCACACTCTCACAGGCACATGTACGCATGCACACATAGGCACATACACACATGTACATGGACACACCCATGCAAAGGCACACATACACATGCACACATGCACATGGACACACCCATGCAAAGGCACACATACACATGCACACATGCACATGGACACACACACATTCACAGGCACACATACACACAAGCATGTACACACAAACTCACACAGGCACACATATACATGCACACATGCACACACACATACAATGCACACATGCACACACATACACATGCACACACATACACATGCACACACACATGCACACACTCATGCACACACACATGCACACAGAGACACACACACACACACACACACACACACACACACACTTATCTCCTGTCACCCCCTTCCTTCCTACAAGTTCCTTTCATGCCCTTTTCTTTTGTTTGTGATCCCCTAATTTTTAACCAGGGTCTTCTGTGTGAACATAGCTTTAAAGGATCCACAGGAGTCTGGTGGGCTTGCTACTAGCCACTCAGCTGAAGACAATAACTGTCCCTCCCTCCAAACCCATCAGTGTTTCCCAATAGTTCAGCGAGGGTGGGTACAGCCCAGTGAGCCCTACTGTAATGAGTCAGTGTGGAACTGACTCTCGATAGCACCAGCCTTGTGCAAGACAATGGTGCTTAATTAGGACTTTTGAGCACAGTCTCATACACAGCTCAGACTGGCCTTGAACTCACTATGCACAACCAAGGAAGGCCTCGAAGTCTCATTCCTCCTGTGTCCACTTCTGGAAGTGCTAAAATAGCAGGAAAGAACCACCATGCCCAAGCGGAACTGTATTTTATTTCAAAGTCCACCCCCCCAAAAAAAAAAAGAGTCACCCTGGCAACACCAAAATCTGGAAATTCAGAATCTAGTGGCATGCACTTTTGTAACCTGTGGTTCAACACATACCCAAGTAACGTCCAAATTCAGCCTTATAAACTCGGGAACCAACTCCGAGGACCACTCTGCAGAACACCTATGTAGCTCTGGATCTTCGTCCGCTGGCGTTGTCTGGGGACAGGGCTTGTAGACAGATGTGCTTTCTACATCTCTGCAAAGAACAACGATTCACTGTAAACGTGAAGAGAGAGCAAGGGCCCACCCTCTCAAGAGGGAACTGGTGACTCGGCTGACTGGAGTCAGAATCTGTTATTTGTGATGGCAATAGAAATGCACATGTCTCCTTTGTTTTGTCGTTGTTGTGTTGTTTTGTTTTGTTTTGTTGTTTTTGTTTTGTATATTTACCCCAAGTACTGTCTTTGAGGCGACAGCCATGACCCACTTTCAAAGAGTAGGGTCGTTCCCTGCATACAGTGCTAAGCCCGGGACACAAATTAACTCATTTAGTTCCCACCATGACCCCTGGAGGTAGGTTCTCTTCAGATCACAGATTTTAAGATTCCTGGATCCTAGACTCTGGAGCCAAGCCCTGGGGACTGAGGACCATGAGACTTTAGCCAGGCTAATTTAGGAGCTCAAACAAGGGACTTGAGAAATATACTTGTCAGGTTTGACCTACAGTGGAAAGCTCCGGGGGTCGGGGGGACATGGCAAGGAAGAAAGATGGATACCATAAAAAAGATGGCGGAAAAGATGGCAGGAGAGTAGAAGAGCTGGCTGGGTAGAGGGACTCTGGGCAGCTATGATCAAGACACAGTTTTGATGGTATGCTATAGTATGTGTATACTTAGCATATGCTACTTTTTTTGGTTTGTTTTGTTTGTTTTGGTTTTTTGTTTTTTTGTGTGTTTTTTGTGTTTTTTTTGTTTTTGTTTTTTGTTTGTTTTTTTTTTTTTTGTTTTTGTTTTTGTGTTTTTTTGTTTTTTTTTTTGTTTTTGAGACAGGGTTTCTCTGTGTAGCCCTGGCTGTTCTGGAACTCACTCTATAGACCAGGCTGGCCTCGAACTCAGAAATCCGCCTGCCTCTGCCTCCCAAGTGCTGGGATTAAAGGCGTGCACCACCACTGCCCGGCTAACATATGCTACTTTTTCAATGGTAGAGAAATGTTTTGCCTAAACAACAGTTTGCCACAAGGAGGGTAGAAGAAACCTTGGCAAATAGACTCAGGTCATTTTTTCTGGAGTGATCCAATTTTGTCCCACTCTCTCCTTGCTGTAGAGCTGAGGATGGTGGGCATGGGGAGCACCTGAGGGAGGAGCAGTGAGGGAGAGACAGCAGGTTGGACCGGAAGCTGCCGGTCTCACCCTGAGAAAGGTCTTTCCTCTGACAGGTGTCTTTCCTTCCATCCTAGGAGTGACCGTGCAGGCTCTTTCCACAGTCCCTGTCATGTTCAGCTACTGGGTGAGTGTGAAACTCGGACCATCTCCCTGGTGGTGAAGGCTCATGTCCAGCTCCCCAGAAGGTGCTGAATGACCTTGGAATTAGGCCCATCGATCCCCTCCTCTAATGGTCTTCCCCTCCTCTAATGGTCCTCCCCTCCTCTAATGGTCCTCCTCTTTCTTTCTTGGGTTGTTTCTGAGAGAAGCCCTCCTATAGCCCAGGATAGTTTCAAAGTTGCTTTGTAGCTAAGGATAGCCTTGAACTTCTGATCCCCTGCCCCTGTCTCCCAAGCACTAGGATCACAGACCGGTTGCACCATGCCCAGTTTATGCAGTGCTGGGGCCGGAACCCAGGGCTTCTTAGAGACGCGGCAGGCACACTGCCCACTAGAGTAGCCAGAGCCACGTGCTCGCTCCTCGCTTCCTTTCCAGGTCACTAGCACATGCCCCCCAGGACTGCCCTCTTAGCCATGTCCTTGCTTCGGGACAGCAGCCTGTAGGTGGCCATCAGGCCCACTTCTAGATTCACCCCACAGTTCAGTTGTAGACTGAGACCCCCACCAGTGCTTACCTGTCTGGACTCACCCCTGCGATCAGTGCCTTGCCAAATTGCTGACACGCCAATGCACTCAGAGGTAAGAATTTTGAAACAGGATTATAATGGTCAGCTATGTTACACTGTTGTAGAAACTATTTAAACCCCACCACCACCTGAGGTTTCTACCTCACCTTTGACCGTTTAGTTCCCAGATAAAAGACACACACAGCCCTGATGCTTACAATACCCCCTTAAACAGCACAAGACTGGGCAGATACCTACCCTCTATGTTATTAGGATCTCCTTTCCTATCAATAACCCTGAATTATTACTTACCACATACTATGTTGCATCTGGGCTGCTCTTAACTCCAACTGGCCAGCCCTTGGGGCCACATTTTTTATGGCTCATGTAACCCATTGTGGTTTCTCCTTCTTCCTCCTGCACCGTCCTCTCCTCATGGTTCCGCTCTGACCCCAAGCCCAGGAAACCTAAACCTCACCTATGTCTCTTCTACCCAACTATTGGCTGTTGCCATCTTTATTTACCAATCAGAAATAACTTGGGGACAGGGTCACAGGTCTACACGCAGACCCCAGGTGTAGGGGGCCACACTTAGCATTATAATAGACAGCAAGACCGAACCTCAACATTATGCCTCTGGAGGAAATGTACAAAAGGATAAATAAGTCTTAGAGCCCTTGACACAAGTCAACAGGTCTCAAGCACTGAGTTTCAGGACTGATTCTAAACATGGGGTTGGGAGGTAACTTTTGGCACAGAGCTAAGAATGTGGGAACCTGGTAGTTGTTGAGGTTGACATGTGATTTAGAAGAAATGCAACTACCACCCCCTCTCCTTACCTTCCCCATCTGATTCCATCTGATTTCCTGAGTCCAGCAGGAGTCGAGAGGCTCTCTAAGCTTCTGATTACATCACTACACAAAATAAAATGTCTTGAGGTCTGGAGTGATAACGTGCTTGCTTTGCAAGAGCTAAGATCTGAGTTCAATCCCCAGAACCCACATGAAGAAGTAGGTATGGGAGCTGGAGAAACAGTTCCGTGGATAAGATGGATCAGTGTCTGCTTTAGCCTGTAGACCTGAGTTCTGATCCGGAAACCCACTTTAAAAGGGTAGGCACCGTCCCGTTTGAGCCTGTAATCCTCGTACAGTAAACGCTGGAAATAGGAGACTCACTATATCCAGAGAAGGGGCGGGGACATTGGGAGAAGAAAAAAATCAAGCCCATCTACCACAGTGTCAGCAGGAGGCCATGGGAAGACAGATGTGGACAGCACCCACACGAAAGTAGGGCTGGTATCCTTCAGGGAGCCAAGACGAGATATCTCGATGGTAGCTTCAAACTTTGGGAAGGTCTTCAAGGTCTATCTGCTGCTGGGAGTGGCCCGTGCTCGTTCCCCGTCTAAGCTGGAACAGCCCAGAGATGCTTCTGGCCTCTGTTCTGGTTAACCAGCAGCATCCCAACAATTCTCTTTGCTCTCACAGACTCTGAGTCTCCTCCAGCCAGTACCAGCTTCCTAAAGCATAAAATAACTATGAAGGTTGAATATTTTCAGTCAAGAGGCAGTGCCGTTTAGAAAGAACGTCTAAGCAAGTAGGTTTTGACTGGCATGGAACCTTTCCTCTTTTCACCAGGCCAAACCTAAGGATACTTTGGAACTGTGCCAGTTTTTAAACAATGACCTCGCTGCCACCGTTGCCAGATACCCTCGAAGGTTTGTGGGTTTGGGGACGTTGCCTATGCAAGCCCCGGAGCTGGCCGTCGAGGAGATGGAGCGTTGTGTGAAGGAGCTAGGATTTCCAGGAATCCAGATTGGCTCCCACATCAACATGTGGGACCTGAATGACCCAGAACTCTTCCCAATCTATAGTGTGAGTACTGACGCTTTCGCTGGGCCAGTGCACAGCCACACAGCCATACAGCCTTGGGCGGTGGGGGACCAAGAAGGAAGCATTCCCCCAGGGAAAGGGGGCAGGAGACAATAGGCCAGTGACTTTAGATGTAGGTAAGAGATATAGAAACCTACCAAAAATCCTCCCAAAAGGGTGTGCCATGTTATAGAGGGGAAGATGGGACACTCAGGCCTGCTCTGAGGTAACTGAGGAAATCTCTCTTTTGGATCACATTTTACATCAAAGCCTAAATGCCATCTTCATTGCTAGCACTTTTCATACTCAAACACACACACACACACACACACACACACACACTTTTCTTATTGCTATGGAAAAAGTAATATTTTTCAAAAATATGAAGTAACCCTGGAGAGACCATAGAAATACGAATAGTATAAAAAGGAAAATAAACACATCAGTCATTCCAGCCAAAGGCAGGAAACACTGTTAATGCGTCATTACATTAAAAAAAAACAACTCTACATATCTGTATTTTAGCAAAACTAGAATTCTGTAACACATGTGATCTCATAGCCTGAGAATTTACAAACCAAATGAACATTACGCATGCACATGTGTGTGGCATGCATAGTTCTATTCATCACTGCATGTGGGTGGGCACACATGTGTACATACATGTGGAGTATGACATCAGACATCATCCTCGATAGCACTCCACCTTATTTACTGAAGCAGTCTCTGGCTGAGCCTTGAGTTTGCCTGTTTCAGCCAGTGCAGCCAGCTACCCCAAGTATCCCCAGTCCTCACCTCCCTCGTACTAGGATTTCAGGCAGGCCACCATGCCTAGCTGGCTTGTACATAGATTATGAGAATATAAAGTCTAGTCCTCACACGTGTGACAAGCATTGACAGCACTGGACCAGCTCCCCAGCCCAAGGAAGATTACCTGAATGGATGATTATTTAAAAACTTCAGAATATTCCAGTGTACTGACATGTTTTGATTCATCAGTCCTCATTAGGAAGAAGCTCGGTCTGGTGGTACACATCTTTAATACCAGCACTCAGGCAGAGGCAGGTGGAACTTGAGTTCTAGGACAGCCAGGGCTACCCAGAAAAACTGTGGCTTGAAAGGCCAAAAACCCCAAACAACCAAGCAAACAAACAAAGGACCTTAGAAGCCAAAGGTATGTTTTGGCAGTACGTAATAAAACTACCTAATGAAACAGAGTATAAAGGCACAGCATGCAATCTCATCATTCAGGAGTCTGAGCAGGAGGACAATGTTTGTAAATTCTCAGGATATGATCTGACATGTGTTACAGAATCCGAGGCCAACCTGAGCTACATAGTGAGTTTCTGACAAACCTGAGATATATAGCAAGACCCTGTCTCAGAACTCTCAAAATAAATAGAGACAGATATGAAGGAAGAAGAGAAAGAGGAGAGAGGAGGGGAAACTAATATAGATGGATTGATAAATCAATAGATGTGTGAATGATATACAGATAAATTATAAGTAGGTGATAGATAAATGATAGATACATTGATAGAGGTTTTATATGTATAGATGAGAATGCCAGGAAGAAGTTAGAATTTGATAAGCTCAGAGGGAGAGCATATGATTATTTATTGTGTTATTATTTATAATTTCTATACTTGAAATATTTCACATTAAAATATGTTTTCAAAATGGCACTACCCAGTTCTGAAGTGCCCGGGCTTACATTCCACCTTCCTCTCTACCACTCTCTCTCTCTTTCTCATCCTTAACTGAACCAGCCATCCTAGGTTTAAGATCCATGATTCTCCCCTCAGAGGCGGCAGCTTTTACAAATCTCACAATAATAATGGTATGAGATGGTTCTCCATTACTTCCAGCGTAATGCGAAAACCTTTAATGCTGATTTAAGTAGATATTTGCAGGCTTGCCGGGCGATCTGCTCTCTGTCACTTATTCATTTAATATTCATGCGGCTCTAATTACATGCAAAAAAATTTCCATGTCTGCGTCTGTGGCAACTGCCCACTATGTGGGGGATTGCCTAGGAGACTGCCTCTTAAAGATTTAATATTCTTCTCAGCACTGAACTCTCTGAACGCGTCGGCTGCAGAGGCTCAGCTGACGAAGAGAATGTTTTCTGAAAATTCCAGCGAGCTTTGAACAAGGATTTATTTACTCATGCATCCAAGTTGCTCTAGCCCAGGGTGAGAGAGTCTTCAGCTACAAGTCATTTTTATTATTCACGGGAAGTGGATTTATACATTCCTAGGGGCTTAGAAAGCAATCGCAGCTGCTGGGGTGCACACAGACATTTTCATCTGAGTGAGGAGCTCCACCTCTCCATCACTCCAATTAGATTATTTTGAAAGCATGCCCGTCTCTGAGGGATTTAGGAGTACATCCTGACTCCGGTTGACCTGCAGTGTCCCTGGGCCGACAATCTGTTTGTTTGGTTAGCAAGGCTGGCTTGCTTAGCTCTTCTCCAGTTTGCGTCAGTGACGTCCTCAAACAAATAGCAAAGAGTTCCTCACAGCCAAGTTAGAGCTGTCATTCCAAGATAGTCCTGGCACTTCACAGCATCCAAATGCCACACCCCACCCCCGCCCCCGGCTCTAAACCTCTCTCCTAAGAGAATAAGCCTAGTAACAGACACTCAGGTACAAAATGACTCCATTGCTGTATGAGAAAAAAAAACAACAGACCATTAGCATCTGACAGTCTGACTCTACCACATATCAGCTGCCAAGACCTATGTTACTGAGGCTCTGTCTTCTCTATAAAGAGGCAAGTATGAACACATGTCTCTGAATATGTGTAACACAGAGCATGCATGTCTCATAAATGATCAAACCAGTTAGCAGCCGTGAAATTCCTCTGTGGGTGCGAAGGCCAGATGTTGACTTCAATGTCTTCCTCAATTGCTCTCCGCTTGATCTTTAAACTTTATCTTACGTGCACATGTGTTCTGCCTGCATGCATGTCTATACACCACACGTGTGCAGTGTCCTCAAAGGTCAGAAAAAGCCTTCAGGTCCCCTGGGGTTGGAGTTATAGACCACTGGGAGCCATCCTGAGGGCGCTCAAATCCAATGCTGGTCCCCTGGAAGGGCAGCCCCAGTAACTCAGCCACTGAGCCATCTCAGCAGTCCTTCTGCCTGGTTTTCTAAGACAGGGTTCCTCCCTGAACTTGGAGCTCCCTGATTCCACTACACTGGGTGGTAACAGATCAAGAGATCCTCCTGTCTCTAACCCCCAGCACTGCGGTTGCATTCACATGATACCACCCCCAGCTTTTGCGTGGGGCCTGGGGATCCGAACTCTGATCCTCGTGCTTGCACGGCCAGCCCTTTAATACCTGATCCATGTCTTCAGCCTAAATGCTGTAAAATTCTTCTGGCAGCATTGGTATTAAGCTCTCCCAAGATTGTTAGTGATGATCTTGAGAGTATCCGTGGCTTTGTATTCTCTACCATGCCCCCACACAAAGAAGGAAATTGTTTTTCACGTTAATTTGAATTCAATCAAGTCTTATCCTAATGAGGGGTCAGATTTCACAGGGTACCGTGATCAGATGCCTTGGGGAAGCCTACGCCATTCCAAGAAGTCAGTATTTTCTTTCCAACGTGCATTCATGAATTGAAAGCAGTTAGCTTCTGTACCTTCAAAAGCTTATGTCTCTGTGCCCCTCAGCCCACTGAGTTAGAGATCTCCAGTTCACCCTTTACCTGTCACATCTAAGACCCCCAGTTATCCAAAATTGTGTCATTTAAAAAATGCTCACGCCGGGCATGGTGGAGCACACCTGTAATCCCAGCACTTGGGAGGCAGAGGCAGGTGGATTTCTGAGTTCAAGGCCAGCCTGGTCTACAGAGTTCCAGGACAGCCAGGGCTACACAGAGAAACCCTGTCTCGAAAAACCAAAAAAAAAAAAAAATGTTCACATACACAAGTCACACTCCATCAGCTTGGGGAGCACAAATATTTGCATGTAAAGGTAGAACGAGTCATTTGTATCCCAATATACTTAAGAAAACATCCTAATGAAAGCTTGTTTGGAACTTTGGTAAGCACTGACATTATTGACTATTGTGCTAGTTTTCCTTCTATTGCTGTGATAAAACACCATGACCAAAGTAATGTGGGGGAAAACCTGCACAGTGGGCTTGGCCCTCCCACATCCCACATCAATCGCTAATCAAGAAAAAGCTCCCACAGACTTACCTATAGCCAATCTGATGGACACAGTTTCTCACTTGAGGTTTTCTCTTCCCATACAAGTCTACCTTGTGTTGAGTTGATTAAAAAAAACAACTCACCAGTAAAACTATTGAGGGGGCTTATGCAGACAAGAGTTCGCCCTATTCATATGGTATATCTGTTTCCCACAAGACTTACCCATAGTATTCATCTTAATACTTATCCAGCTCAGGCACTGAGAGTTCTCTCTTCAGTGATTTCCTTTCATTCCTGAGAGACTGTCCAGAGTACCCACTGGACTCCTGGGACAGTGAGAGTACCCACACACACAGAAACCCCATCAGCGTTGTGTCCAAGGTCTTCATGACTTAGATCAGACCAGCCTACCCATTCTAGCTGAAAGGAACAAATCTCTGGCTCATCATTTGCCTGCATAGATTCATTCATTCATTCACCATTCATTCGTTTGTTTGTTTTGGAGATGATGTCTTTCTGTGTACACTTAACTGAACTGAAATTCCCATGTAGCTCAGCTGACTTTGAACTTGCATTGACAGGTGTATGTTTCATGCTTGACTCTCAGTTCCTCACTTTCTATAGCTCTAGGTTTCTAAGAGAGGAGGAGGGAGCCCCCCTGCCCTGACTCCAAAGATAACATCCCAGTCCCCCAGAAAGGGTAAACCATGCAGGTGCCAATGGGAAATTTTTCCCTGCCTTTGAAATATGGGATTAGAGTCTTCCTGCCGCCATTTGCACCAGGGAGCCAGGAGACTCCACAGCTTTCTGTGTATAGCCTGCCAGGAGAGAGTGATCTCCCAGCAGCACTTTCACTTCTGAGCGCAGAGATGAGATCTCCACCTTCTTTCTGGAGGGAACCAGCTAGGAACACACAGGGCATAAGATCAGAGGAGCAGCTGGGACCAAAGTCTTACACCACAGCCTTCTATGCATAGCCTGCCAGGAGAGAGATCTCCCAGCAGTGCTTTCACTTTTGAACTCAGAGGAGTAAGGACACAAGCTTACAGGCCCACAGGAGGAACAAACTCCAGCCAGAGACAATACCAACTAGCACCAGATGGTGAAAGCAAGCACAAGAACCCTACCAACAGAAACCAAAACCACATGGCAACATCAAAACCCAGTTCTTCTACCACAGCAAGTCCCGAATACCCCAACACACCGGAAAAGCAAGAGTTGGGATTGAAAATCATATTTCATGATGCTGATAGAGGGCTTCAAGAAAGACTTAAATAACTCTCTTAAAGAAATACAGGAGAACATCAGTCAACAAAGCCCTTAAAGAGGAAACACAAAAATCCCTTAAAGAAGTACAGGAGATTTAATCCCAGCACTTGGGAAGCAGAGGCAGGCGGATTTCTGAGTTCGAGGCCAGCCTGATCTACAGAGTGAGCTCCAGGACAGCCAGGGCTACACAGAGAAACCCTGTCTCAAAAAACCAAAAGAAGAAGAAGAAGAAGAAGAAGAAGAAGAAGAAGAAGAAGAAGAAGAAGAAGAAGAAGAAGAAGACGAGGAGGAGGAGGAGGAGGAGGAGGAGGAGGAGGAGGAGGAGGAGGAGGAGGAGGAGAAGCCGGGCGGTGGTGGCACACGCCTTTAATCCCAGCACTTGGGAGGCAGAGGCAGGCAGATCTCTGAGTTCAAGGCCAGCCTGGTCTACAGAGTGAGTTCCAGGACAACCGGGGCTACACAGAGAAACCCTGTCTTGAAAAACCAAAGAAGAAGAAGAAGGAGGAGGAGGAGGAGGAGGAGGAGGAGGGGAGGAGAAGGAGGAGGAGGAGGAGGAGGAGGAGGAGGAGGAGGAGGAGGAGGAGGAGGAGGAGAACATGGGTCAACAGGCAGAAGCCCTTAAAGAAGAAACGCAAAAATCCCTTAAAGAATTACAGGAAAATACAAACAATCAAGTGAAGGAACTGAACAAAACCATCCAGGATCTAAAAGTGGAAGTAGAAACAATAAAAAAAAATCACAAAGTGAGTCATCTCTGGAGATAGAAAACCTTGGAAAGAATTCAGGAGTCATAGATGCAAGCATCAACAACAGAATACAAGAGATAGAAGAAAGAACCTCAGGTGCTGAAGATCCCATAGAAAACATTGACTCAACAGTCAAAGAAAATGCAAAATGTATAAAGCTGGTAACCCAAAACATCCAGGAACTCCAGGACACAATGAAAAGACCAAACCTAAGGATTATAGGTATAGACTAGAGCAAGGATTTGCATCTTAAAGGCCCAGTAAATATCTTCAACAAAACTGTAGAAGAAAACTTCCCTAACCTAGAGAAAGAGATGCCTATGAGCATACAAGAAGCCTTCAGAACTCCAAACAGACTGGACCAGAACAGAAAGTCCTCCCGGCACATAATAATCAAAACACCAAATTCACTAAACAAAGAAAGAATATTAAAAGCAGTAAGGGAAAAGGGGCAAGTAACTTATAAAGGCAGACGTATTAGAATTACACTAGACTTCTCACCAGAGACGATGAAAGCTTGAAGATCCTGGGCAGACCTCATACAGACCCTTAGAGAACACAAGTACTAGCCCAGACTACTATACCCAGGAATACTATCAATTATCATAGATGGAGAAACCAAGATATTCCATGATTAAACCAAATTTACATAATATCTGTCCACCAATCCAGCCCTACAAAGGATAATTGATGGAAAATGCCAACACAAGGAGGGAAACTACACTCTAGAAAAAGCAAGAAAGTAATCTTCCTCCAACAAACTCAAAAGAAGATACCCACACAAACATAAAAATAACGTCAAAAATAATAGGAAAAAACAATCACTATTCCTTAATATCTCTTAACAACAATGGACTCAACTCCCCAGTAAAAAAGACATAGACTAACGAAATATTTCTCATGTAAATCATCAATTTTATCAGAAAATGTTTGTAATTCCCCTTTTAATTAATTTAGTGATTTTTTATGTTTACAATTTTATTTCTATATATTTTCTCTATTTTATCAGAAATGTTTTCAATGTAAATCTTTGATTTTATCACAAATGTTTCTAATTCCACCTTCAACACCTTCAATTAATTTAGAAAGAGGGGTTTTTTTTTGTTTTTGTTTTTGTTTTTGTTTTTGTTTTTTTTCCCAAGACAGGGTTTCTCTGTATAGTCCTGGCTGTCCTGGAACTCTGTAGACCAGACTGGCCTCGAACTCAGAAATCCGCCTGCCTCTGCCTCCCAAGTGCTGGGATTACAGGCGTGCGCCACCACGCCCGGCTAGAAAGAGTTTTTATATCTACCATTTTATATGTAAAATTGTCCATGAAATAGTCAAAAAAAGAAATATGAGATTAGACTTTAAGCATTTTGCTCTTTATCAAAATATTTGAGTGGGGGGCTTTAGAGATGTTTTTAGGCAGTAAAGTGCTCACCTTGGAAGTGCAAGACCTTGAATTCAGTCTCTAGAATTCATGTTTCAAAAAAAAAAAAAAAAAGAGGCTAGACATAGTGGTATGCACTTGCAAATCCAGAATGGATGGGCAGATTCCTGGTACTCAGTGGCCACACAACCTAGACAAACCAGTGAGCTTCAGGCTAATGAGAGACCCTGTCTCAAAAACCGAAGTGAACAGCCCTTGCACACAACATGCAAAGCTGTCCTATGGCCTCCACACACATGAGTGTGCATGCACATACACCCACACAAACATGCACATACATACATGCACACATACACACACATAATGAGTGGTGGCTATTTCCTGTAATTTTTTTTCACCAAACAATATGCTAAATTCATCAACCTATGGTTAATCTCTTTTATTTTTTCAAGCAGGAATTCATTGGTCAAGGAGTCTTGTATATAGATCAAGAGGGAACTTCAAAAGTATTTAAGCTTATTTACTCAGAACAATTTAGAATCAAATGTAGAAAAGCAGTCTCCCCCAAATAACTTCTTTCTCCTTGCTCTATTGAAGGCGGCTGAGAGGCTGAATTGTTCTCTGTTCGTGCATCCCTGGGATATGCAGATGGATGGACGAATGGCCAAATACTGGCTGCCTTGGCTCGTAGGTTTGTGCTGGGCTAGGGTTGGGAACACAGAACACAGCACCAACTCGTGGGTCTTTCCTGTGTTCCATGGAATTCTGTTCTGCTGGGGGGGGGAATTATGATTAGATTGAGAGTAATAACAGCTACCATTGATTGGGCTTATGTCTTTCAGGCCTCTTCCAGACAGCCTGGCTAATTTGAACCTCTTCTAGGCAGTTTAGCTTGTCTGAGAGAGTCTCTCGATAGTCTTTATTGCTTATATATGTTAGGGGAGGGGCCTAGTGTATATGGTCAGTTTCAGGGACTTCCTGAGTTTGCCCGGATTTCCTGTAGGACGAACTGTTTTCCCTTCCCTTAGAATATCTTGTGTCTGAATGAGCTTCCTTTCAAAATGGAATGTTTCTCCTCTCTTTTAACATCATGCACCTTAATAAGCTTCTCTGAAGGTTTCACCTAAAATATTCCACTTAAAACATCCCGTGTCTTAAGGTGCTTCTCCTCCAAGATGGAGGTTTTACCTATAATGAATTTGCTACAAACAAATAACAACAACACACACTGGTGAGGCTACAACAACAACAACCACAAGACACACACAGAGTGCACACAAAAGAGAGCCAGGATATGTTTGATAGAACAAGGTATGGCGAGGGGGGAGGGGTGCCTCAGTGGGCCCATGCTGAGGCATTTCTTCCCCTTGAGGGACCAGCTATATGATGGGTTTAGTATAGAATAGAGTTTATTTAGGGCATGGGAAGGGGAGGTGAGAAGGGAGTAGAGACAGACAGACAGAGATAGAGAGAGAGGAGAAGGAAAGAAGAGACCTGCCAGGAACATGTGGAGGGGGGAGGGGGAAGAGTAGGGAAGGGGTCAGAAAGAGAAGGGGCAGAGAGAGTAAGAGAGCCAGAAGATGGCAGTTACTTCTCTCTCTCTTTCTCTCTCTCTCTCTCTCTCTCTCTCTCTCTCTCTCTCTCTCTCTCTCTCACACACACACACACACACACACACACACACACACACAAAGCTATTATTCGACTGATTAGTGGAAAACTGACTCACAAAGAACCAGAAGCAAATATCTATCGCCCTGCTGATCAGAAGCTCTGCTGGAGAAACTACCCTCCAGGGAATACAATCCGCCATGCTCTTGGGATCGCCAGGAGGCCTGGAAGCTAGGCAAATCTGTGTTTGAAGAGCAGCGAGGGGCAGAAGGAGCCTACGGTGAAGTCCTCATTGACAATCAGGAGCTCTAGGTCAGCCACGTGTCCCTGTGTCCCCAAGTAGCTCCTCAGGGTTAAAGCATGAACATGAACCGACTGCTACTTCTAGGAGTAAGAAATGCTTAAATTCATTCAGAACCACCCAATAATTTTTCAGCCTTAGCTCCCAAGAGGCAGCAGAGACTTGGCAGGATTAACAGTAAAATTATGTTAACATTTAGTGAGCTATACCTGGATACCAGAGACTCTCACAGAACCCTCAAAATAGCCCATTACCAGGAACGAACCATCACTACTATATAAACTGACACCATGTCCACTCCCAGGTGTAGCTGTGAGGGAGAGAACAATGTAGACGTGAATTCAGGTAGCTATGAGCCAGAGGCATCTGGAAGAATCCAGAACAGAGAAAGTAACAGACTGAAATAGAGCAAGAAGAAGAAGCTAGGGGGGGGAGCGTCTGAGCGGGAGAGAGACTAGAGTGAGAGGCAGGAGGAGGAGAGTTAGGATGCCAGCAAGGACTCTGAACCGTGTAGCAGGAACTTGTGGTACTGAGGGGACCTGGAGGAGATCTGGGTATGCTAATGGACACCACAGATAGCCCTTTGTCTCTTCTGCCAAGGGTAGAGGAGAGCCCGACCTCACAGGATTCTGAGGAATGTTGACTTTTATCTAACTGGCAGAATTTGAACCTGACAACCTCCCTAAGTTCACGGATGAGGACTTTGAGAGAGTTGACTAATGTTTGCTGAACACCTCCAATGTGAAGTCATAACCAGGCGCTTTACTGGCGTCATTATTTCCCAAACTGCACAAGAGCCTTACAAGACAGGAAGGAACGTCCTCTGGTGATACAACACAGGCTGGGACCAAACAACTTCCTCAAGGCCAAGAGGCAGAGAATGGCAAGGGCTATCTATCCTGCCCAGAAGCCTGACTCGACACATCCAAAACTGAAAGGAGAGAGGCTGGGGACTTAGCTCAGGGGTAGTGCACTTGCCTAGCAAGCACAAGGACCTGGGTTTGGTCCTTAACACTGAAAAGAAAACTCAAGGCAAGTAAATGGTACTGGTAGTAAATGAGGACCTTCAGATGATTTTTCGTGGCTGAGCAATGCCCTATATACATTTGAATAATTTCTGGAGCAGAGGGGCCCCATGTTATACATCACTGAAAATTCCCCAACTCTGCTGCGGTCCTGCAGCTACTCCCGTCACTAAAAGATGTCACTAACCCTCTTCCTGCATACAATACTAAGTCCTGAACCACATAACTGCCTCCTCTTTTAGGAATGCCCTCAGAGACCACGATGGCCATTTGCTCCATGATCATGGGCGGCGTGTTTGAGAAGTTTCCCAAGCTCAAAGTGTGCTTTGCACACGGAGGTGAGACCCTATTTGTATCAGTTCTGACGGGCCTAAGGAAATGCCTCAGACAGTGACTTAAGGCTCCATCTTCTCATGGGTGGAGGCTAACAACCTAAGAGTATAGTAATGGGATTGATTTCTGGTAAGGGCTTCCTCCTAGCAACTTCTCCCATGAATGCATGGGTGAGGAGAGGACAGAAGAGAGATGATCTTGAAGAGGAGAGATGCTTCTGGTCTTTTTTTTAATGTGCATGGTTAGCATGCTTATTTGTATGTGTGTGTGTGTGTGCGTGTGCGTGTGCGTGTGCGTGTGCGTGTGCGTGTGCGTGTGCGTGTGCGTGTGCGTGTGCGTGTGCGTGTGTGTGTGTGTGTGTGTGTGTAGGCCAAGGATGATGTTGGGTGTTGTTCCCCGGTACCATCTGCCTTTTTGGTTTTGGTTGGTTTTTTTAGACACGGTCTTTCAGCTGGGTGACAGTGACACACGCCCTTGATCCCAGCTCACACGGTTATTTTCTTACTGTAAATGAGGCTACATTGAGTGTGTGGAAAGAAAGAATAAGCTCATTGTAAATTGGAAGCTGCCATGTGGCTGGCTGTCTCTAGGGTGGTAGAGAGAGAATAACCAGAGGCATTCTAGAGAGTACAAAGCTGCCATGGCTACCTCGGGAGGCAGGGTGAGCAGATCTCTGAGTCTGAGGCCAGAGCAGGACAGCCAGGCCTATAAAGAGAAATCCTGTCTTGGGGTAGGGGGTGTGCAGGGAGGGGACCGGAGCTTACCAACTTGGCTAGACTGGTTGATTGGCCAGCAAGCCTGGGGATCCTTCTGTCTCCACCTCCCCAGAGCTGGGATCACACATGTGTACCTGGTGTCCTTTTACATATATTTGATACTCAAAGTCGGGTCCTCATGTTTTCCCTGCATGGTGGCTCACTTTACCGAGTGAACTATCTGCCCATCGATTCATTTGTTTGCGTGTTAGCTTGGTTGGTTTTAGTGCTACTGAGCATTGGATCTAGAGCCTCACACACGTGCTCTTTGCCAAGCTACACCCAAGCCCTTTTCAATCTTTAAAAAATACTATTGTTGTCAGGTGGTGGAGGTGCATGCCTTTAACCCCAGCACTTGGGAAACAGAAGCAGGCAGATCTCTGTGAGCTGGGAGCCAGCCTGAATTACAAAGCTAGTTCCAAGACTGTTAGGGCTACACAGAAAGACCCTTGTCTTAAAACAAACATGTGTGTGCATGTGTGTGTGTGTATGCATATATATATATATATATATATTTGCTATTCATGTGTCTCTGTGTATCTCTGTATGCTATGTGCAGGTGCCTTCTGAACCCTAAAGGAGGTATCCGATCTCCTAGAGTTAGTAACAGACCGTTGTGAGCCCTCCTCGTGGGTGCAGGTAACAGTGCTCTGTCCTGTGAGAGCAGCAGGAGCTCTTACCCGCTGAGCTACTGCTCCGGCTCCTTGAGTGTATTTTGAAACAAGATCTCAGGAAAGTTTCCCAGGCTGGCCTTAAACCCATCTGTAGCTCAAGCTGTCTTTGAACTTGCAATCCTCCTGCCTCTGCTCCCTTGCAGGTGGTGCTTTCCCCTTCACCATAGGAAGAATTGCCCATGGATTCAACATGCGCCCAGATCTCTGTGCCCAGGACAATTCATCTGACCCCCGAAAATACCTCGGCTCCTTCTACACAGACTCCCTGGTCCACGATCCTCTGTCTCTCAAGCTACTGACAGATGTCATAGGAAAGGTAAGCCGGATGGTTTGTGGAGAGCAGAAGGGGAGACCGGCAGCCTGCTGCTTGACAAGGTAGATGCTTTTGAGGCAGAAGTAAAGTATGAGGTAGTAAGATGTCTGAAACACAGACTCCTGGTCCTTGGTATCTATCCAAAGGGAATACCGAAACCCTCAGGTACCCAATTATTTTACATTTTATTTTCTTTTTTTCCTTTCTTTCTTTCTTTTTTTTTTTAATTTGGTTTTTTGTTTTTGTTTTTGTTTTTTGAGACAGGGTTTTTCTGTATAGCCCTGGCTGTCCTGGAACTCACTCTGTAGACCAGGCTGGCCTTGAACTCAGAAATCCTCCTGCCTCTGCCTCCCAGAGTGCTGGGATTACAGGCGTGTGCCACTACCGCCTGGCCATTTTATTTTCTAGAAGCATTCCTCAACTGCATTGTAGTTGTGCTTTAGATTTTTTACTTAAATTTTCTCATGGATTATTATTATTTTCTGGTCCTGAATAGTTTTAAACAACCTGTTTTTGCTAGATGTTTATACTACTTTTCCCTTTTTATTTTATTTTAAAAATATTTTCGTACATTTTGATCATCTCCTCTTTCCCCATCATCTTCTGGTTTTTTTTGGGGGGGGGGGGAGTTCGAGAAAGGGTTTCTCTATATAGCACTGGCTTTCCTGGGACTCACTCTGTAGACCAGGCTGGCCTCAAACTCAGAAATCTGCCTGCCTCTGCCTCCCCAGTGCTGGGATTAAAGGGGTGCGCCACCACTGCCCGGCTCCCCATCATCTTCTGGATCCTCCCCACCTCCCTACCCAACCAACTTTACATTTTCTCTCTCTTGCTAAAAAAAAAAGCCATAAAAATACAAAAATGAAAATTAAAACAACAAAAAAATTTTTTGTTTGGAAAAATCCCCAACAATACATTTTCTTACTTCTCTTAGTCTACTAAGAATTTCTGCAAGAGTACTTACCCCTACATGTCTTCATCCAAGTGTGTGTGTGTGTGTGTGTGTGTGTGTGTGTGTGTGTAGGTGCTTAGAGATCAGAAGACCACCTCTGATGTCAGTCCTCACCATCCGCCTATTTATAGACAGTTTTATTACTGCTGCAAATACCAGGCTAGCTGGCCCACCATCTTCCCAAAATTCTCCTGTCTCTACTCCCATTTCTTGCTATAGATGTGCTGGGCTCGTAGATATGAGGTTCCAAATTGGCTTTACAAAGATTCTGAAAATCCAAACTCAGATAATGAAAAGGTTCTTTATCATGAAAGAAAGATTTTAATATTTCAGGGCTACTGCAGGAAATAGAATATGGCATATAAATAGAAATATTTCTAACATGACTAAATACAAAAAGGGTTTCCTGCCTGATTCTAACCAAACTTGATATTTACATTTATTTTATATCTCCAAATAGCTTGGACAAATAATGTATTCCAGTTTCCTGCAGTGTACAAAAGAAAAGAAACCCTGTTAGATGCCTGTAAGCCTCCAGACAGGCTCTAACTCTCACTTCAGGAAGAAATCGACAATGAGAGAGTAAGCATGGGGGGAGAGGAGTTATGGGACATATGGTGGGGGGTAACTGGGAAAGGGGAAAGCCTTTGGAATGTAAACAAAGAATATGGTTAAATACCCTGACAAAAGGTAGGATAGAGGAGAAAGGGGTTTCTTTCGGCTTACAGCTTCGGGTTACAGTCCATCATTATGGAGACATCAAGGCAAGAGCTTGATGCAGCTGGTGATATCACAACCAGTTCAGCCCCCTCTACCTTACACTTTCTGTCTCATTCTCATTTCCAAGTGCCTTGGTTTAGAGGTCTGTGCCACCACAGTCGGCTCTCACAAAATCTTTACATGGGACTTTCTAAACTACAGTAGATGTGAAATGTCACATTAGCATATTCAAACATATATCTTTGGAAACTGGTCTTTAATCTTAGTAGATTCCCTAGGAAACAGACCCTTTAAAGTTCAATTTTTGGGTCTCCAGGAGCAAATGTGATGAGAACCCAACATACCATAACAGTCTGTGTATCCCAGGGAGCTCAGGCCAATAGACAACAGAGCAGCTGTCCATGCAAGGCCACGCTAAGGCTTCTCAGCCTAGGATTCATCCTACGATTCATAGCGCATAGGCAAACTGCAGCTATAAGAAAATGGGTGAATTAGTTACTTTTCTTCTTCTTATAAAAAGTCTGACAAAAGCAATTTAAGGAAGAAGAGAAATTACTTTGTTTCACAGTTCAGGGGTTGAGTCTATTGTAATGGAAGATGTTGATTGTTGCGAGAGCAGAAGGCAGCTGGTCACATTGTGTCGGCAGTCAGGAAGCAGAAAGAGATGAATTCTGGTGCTCAGCTCGCTTTCTCCACTCTATTCATCTCCTGGAATGGTGTTGTCCACAATCAGGGTTGAGTCCTCTCACACCAATCAGTCCAATCTAGAAAATCCCTTACAGACGTGTGTGGGGAGGGAGTCTAGATGCTTTCAATTTAACCACGATGATCAGTGACAGAAGCAGCAATTTTTCAAAGTATTTTTAACTCAGGCATTTAATACACATCTATCAAGTAGAGATCTCTTTCCTGCAGAACCACACAAATCTTGAGGAATCTCTTTCCCCTACTTTCCTCCCTGATGCTATATCTCTTTTCCCTCAAAACTCCATATTAAAGAGACTTTCATTTCTACTCTCATGCCTAATTTCCTGTACCTAATATTTCAAAACTAATTACATCAGGATTACTTCTTTCATACAGTTAAACATTTTTAAACACACATATATATACATATATACATACATACACACACACACACATATATATATATTTAGATGTGATTATGCACACATGAGTGCAGTATGCGTAGAGGCTGGAAAGGAGCTGAGTTACGGCCACTGTGAGCCGCCTGAGAGGTGCTGGGAACTGAACTCACTGTGAGCCGCCTGAGAGGTGCTGGGAACTGAACTCACTGTGAGCCGCCTGAGGGGTGCTGGGAACTGAACTCACTGTGAGCCGCCTGAGGGGTGCTGGGAACTGCACTCAGGTTCTCTGAATAAGCAACACGTGCTCATAACCTCTTAGCCATCTCTCCAACCACATCTCCATTAAAGAAAGTGTTCCTTCAACTCACTTACGCATTCGCTTATGCAGGTTTCAAGTTGATTATAAGCATGTGTGTCAAAGTTACATTCCAATCATCTCAAAAGATTTCTCAAAAGTCCAGTTCAAACCAGGCGGTGGTGGTGCACGCCTTTAATCCCAGCACTTGGGAGGCAGAGGCAGGCAGATTTCTGAGTTCGAGGCTATACAGAGAAAGCCTTTTGGGGGGGGGTGGGGAGGCCAGTTCAAAGAATGATTCTTGGCAGAGTCAGTTATAGAAAAAAATGGCTAAATAACTATTAACTGGATTCATTTTAAAATGAAAGAATCTAAGGACAATAAATTTAAAAAAAAAATACCCTCTAAAGAAGTAAAGATGGTAGCTTGGGTCTAAACCAGTTTCAAGATCCAAAAATTTATAAAATCACTAGCAAGCTGGAGATGATCAAAAGTTACTGTGGAATTTGAATAAGAATGGTCCCATTGACTCATTTATTTGAATGTTTCCTCATTAGGAGTGGAACTATTTGAAAAGATTAGGATTGGAGGTGTGGCTTTGTTGGAAGAAGTATGTCACTGATGGTAGGCGTTGAGGCTTCAAAAGCCACACAAAGCCTATTCTCTCTCTCTCTCTCTCTCTCTCTCTCTCTCTCTCTCTCTCTCCTCTGCCTCTCTCTCTCTCTCTCTCTCTCTCTCTCTCTCTCTCTCTCTCCCTTTCCCCCTCTCCCTCTCCCCCCTTCTCCTCCCCCGCCCTCTGCTTGTGGATCAGGGTGTATCTCTCAGTTATAGCACCAGAGCCATGCCTGTCTGATTTCCACCACGATAATGGCCTACGTCTCTGAAAAGTGTAACCAAGTTCCCAATTAAATGATTCCTTTTATAAGTGTTGGCCCTGATGTCTCTTCGCAGCAATAGAACAATGACTAAGACAGTTACCAATAAAGGTATGCAAAAAGATAATAGATAAGAAAAGTTTAAAAACCAGAAAATTACAAGTAGATATATAACTTCTATAGAAAGATGTTGAAAGCAAGTCTATAATAATTTAAATTTTCCAAACCATGAGTTTGATGTTCAGAGGTAGCATTAAAAAAAAATTCAAGGGCCTGGGAAGATGAGATGGTTAAGTAGGTAAAGCCTTGGCAATGCACGCCTGAGTGCCTGAGTTTAAGTCCTCAGATGGGCGTGTAGCATGAGTAGCTTGAATCTCAGTGTTCTTAGACGCTCAAGGGCCAGCTAGCCTTGAATATGCATCAGGGGAAAAAACCTGACTGAAACAAGATGGAAGGCAAGGACAGACACCTAACATTGTCCTCTGAAAGCACACATGCACGCGCGCGCGCACACACACACACACACACACACACACACAAGCAAGGAAACCAAGGGAATTTCTTAATCAGGGATGAATTACAGAAGACTAGAAGACTGGTTTTCATTTCCGATCCGTTTGCTTTCTCCATATTAAAACAGGACAGACTGCTTCTTAAAGCATATTTATATCTGAGAATGCCATCATGCTGGGAAGGGAAGGATTCCTAATTAGAAAATTAATGCCCGGATTTCATCTTCATGCTAATGTAGCTGACGAGCGTACTATAAACGTGGGACTCTAAAATCATGTTGTATTTTGGAAATGTAAACAGCTTTAGCGAGAAGAAGAGATGAACCCCTGGTGAATACCAAGCAGAGAGTTAGAACGAGATCAGCTGTTAGCACAGATGTGAGGAGACATAACTTTACCGTCTTTAGGGCTTCTACAGCAGGTCAACTTGCTGGGCTTCATATATAAATGAATACAGAATCTAAAAAATCGACAGACTTTGAAACTGTGGTGTGTGTGTGTGCGTGTGCGTGTGCGTGTGCGTGTGCGTGTGCGTGTGCGTGTGCGTGTGTTAGGCATCATGTGTTCCGATCTATCACTCTCCTCCTTGTTCTCTTAAGATGATCTCTCACTTAATCTGGAGCCAGGCTGGTAGCTAGCAAGCCCCAACATTCCTCCTGTCTTTGTCCCTCCCAGCACTGGGATTTAACTGGGAATTTGAACTCAGTTCCCCATGGTTGGACAACAAGCATTTTCTGAACTATCTTCCTAACCATCAGATATACATACATATACATACACATACATATACATGAGACAAGGTCTCACTGTGTAGACCAGACTGACTTCAAATGATCCGTTTGCCTCTACCTCCCTAGTGCTAGGATTGAAGACATGCCACCCATGCCCAAGTCATATTTTTACTATCAACTGAAGTATTTACTCTGTGTGTGTGTGTGTGTGTGGTAATATATATTTTATATATACCTATATATATGATATTGTGTGTTTTTTTAATATACATGTGTAAATGGTATAATGTTTCTATCAGGTTAAACATTCTACTCAAGCTTATCTCTATGGTGAAACATCATCACAAGTCATTTCTCCTGGCTTTTTGAAATCTATAACACATTATTATTTTGTAGAGTCAACACACAGTATAATAGCATACCAGATTCCTTGGGTTCTCTAGTTGGTGTGTTGGTTGTTGCTTTTGGAGGCAGGGTCTTGATTTGTAGCCCAAATGATCTGGGATTTACTAAAAGACCCAGGCTGCTTTTGAACTCTTAATCTGCTCACCTCTTAAGGCAGGGATTACAAGTATGCACCTCCAGTTGGCTGTCTCTGTCTCTGTCTCTGTCTCTGTCTCTGTCCCTGTCTCTGTCTGTCTCTCTGTCTTTCTCTGTCTCTGTCTCTCTCTGTCTCTCTCTGTCTCTCTCTCTCTCTCTCTCTCTCTCTCTCTCTCACACACACACACACACACACACACACACACACACACACTATCAGAGTTCAAGATGAATAAAACATTGCAACCAGTGAAATAAACCCATTAAAGTCAGTGAGCTATGAAAAGATTGCTGTGGCTGGAAGAGGCTGTGACTGATTTCGAGAGCTCTAGCAGAAAGGACACCACCGCACTTCATTTGGGAAAACTGAAGCAAAATTAACAAAGGGGTTGTTTATAAAACCATGAGGAGTTACACTACCAGTTAACCCAAAACATTTATTTCCAACTCTACTTTTCTCACAGGTCACTTGTGATGTGTCACTATAAGGAAGGTAGAATGTTTCATTTCATCTGAATATATCCATGTTTTATGGAATAAATACCTAATTTTTATATTTCAGTATTTCACATTTGATTCCCTGAATTCATATTTAAAAGAGCCAGGTGTCATGGTGCCCTCCTGGAATCCCAGCACTAGGAGGGCAGAGACGGGTGGTCCTGAGGATGTCCGATGAGCATAGTTAATGAATTCCAAACCAGTGAGAGACCCTGTCTCAAAAACCAAGGAGGACAGCACCTGGGAGCCAGCAGAGGTTGTCGTCTGCCTCCACACTTGTGCATGAGCACACTCAGGTGTAATAGTGACACCTGCTGGAACAAGAGGGCACCAACCTGGAAACTGACCCTTCAAATCTTCACCATTGTAGGCTAGCTGTTTCTATTAAATTGGAGGGGGAAAGGTTGTTTTACTAAAGTAGTGTATATGGTAGGAAAATTAAGTGTATGGAAGACTCTTTAATGTTTTCACATTTACGAATAAAATCGTATTTTCTCCTTTTAGGATAAAGTCGTTCTGGGAACTGATTACCCCTTCCCTCTAGGTGAGCAGGAGCCCGGGAAGCTGATAGAGTCAATGGCAGAATTTGACGAAGAGACAAAGGTACATGCCTTGAACTTCCGCCGTCCTCCTGAGCGGCACACGCACTTCATTTTCCTAAACTATGATTCCATTTTCTGAAATAAGTAGAGTATTAAAAATGCTTTAGTATCTTAAAATAAGTGCACTATTAACTAGATGTATAAATCCTCTGCCTTCACAAGTGTGTGTGTGCGCGCACACATATTCATGCACACACACTAAATGTAAAAAAGAGTCAGTGATGATATCTAATAAGTGCTATATCAAGCCAATTTTGCTTTTAAATAAAATCTCTCCTCTCTCTCCCTCTCTCTCTCTCTCTCTTCTCTCTCTCTCTCTCTCTCTCTCTCTCTCTCCTTTCTCTCTCTTTTTCAGGATAAACTTACAGCTGGAAATGCCTTGGCTTTTTTGGGTCTTGAGAGAAAACTATTTGAATGACAGAATTAACCACAAAAAAAGAAAAAGAAAAAAAAACCTTTCAAGACGTTACATCACTTCTGTCTTTGTGCGTGAGCCATGCACACATCTATTTTGAATTTTGCTACCCCAAAAATTGGAATATCCCCCTCAGGATGAAACAAGAGGACCGGGAATTTGAGCTCCAGACTAGTCTGGGCTACTTGAGACTGTCTAAAACAAGAGTGGGCATATTTTCAATATTCTACCTTATTAATGACAAAATGTTTTATAAGGTCTTTATTCTGAAATGTAATATTCTGAGAAGTACATTACTACATATGCAAATCAAAACCATTTAATTTGAAAGAGATAAAATTTAATATATAATTAATGATTTAAATAGAAAAAAATCCAGCCGGGCGTGGTGGCGCACGCCTGTAGTCCCAGAACTTGGGAGGCAGAGGCAGGCAGATTTCTGAGTTCGAGGCCAGCCTGGTCTACAGAGTGAGTTCCAGGACAGCCAGGACTACACAGAGAAACCCTGTCTCAAAAAAAACCAAAAAAAAAAAAATCCAACACCAGCTTTATTCTAGAAAGCTCAGGGTCTCTATTTTGACCGAAGATATGGGAATTGTACCCAAATAATAAGCTTCTTTTCCTGTTGTAACCCTTTCTGCTAGCCTAGTCATTCTTTATCTTTGTAAAGTACACACAGGATATGCACAGGCTCAAAGGTCCTAAAAGCCAGTTTAAAAAGCAAGGTAAGTGCTGATGGAATAAATGCTGACTAATCCACACAAGATGATTTTGATTTGCATATGTAGTAATGTACTACAAACTCATTTTAGTCTGCTAAAGTTGGGTAGATCTTAGAATGTGACCTGAGTCAGGGAGTAAAATGTAAAAAGTAAAATGACGTTAGTTGGGCATCGTGGAACATGCCTCTTATGCCAGCACTCAGAAGGCAGAGGCAGGCAGTGGGTCTCTGTCTGGGGAGGCCAACTTGGTCTATAGCAAGCTTTAGGCCAGCCAGCCAAGGATGCATAGAGAGACCCTGCCTCAACAATAAATAGGTAGGACTGGAGAGGTGGCTCAGCAGTTAAGAACACTGATTGCTCTTCCAGAGGTCCTGAGTTCAAATCCCAGCAACCACATGGTGGCTTGCAACCATCTGTAATGAGATCTGATGTCCTCCTCTGATGTCACTGACGACAGTAACAGTGTACTCACATGCATAAAATAAATAATCTTATAAATAAGGCTGCTATGAACATAGTGGAGTGTGTGTCCTTATTACACGCTGGAGCATCTTCTGGGTATATGCTCAGGAGTGGTATGGCTGGGTCCTCATTCCCTCATGCCCAGTGTTCTGAGGAACTGCCTGACTGATTTCCAGAGTGGTTGTGCCAGCTTGTAATCCCACCAGCAATGGAGGAGTGTTCCTCTTTCACCACATCCTCGCCAACATCTGCTGTCACCTGAGATTTTGATCTTAGCCATTCTGACTGGTGTGAGGTAGAATCTCAAGGTTGTTTTGATTTGCACTTCCCTGATGACTATGGATGTTGAACATTTCTCTAGGTGCTTCTCAGCCATTCAGTATTCCTCAGATGAGAATTCTTTCTTTAGCTCTGTACCCCATTTTTTAATAGGGGTATTTGGTCTAACTTCTAGACTCTGGAGTCTAACTTCTTGAGTTCTTTGTATATATTGGATATTAGCGCTCTATCGGATGTAGGATTGGAAAAGATCTTTTCCCAATCTGTTGGTTGCCATTTTGTCCTATTGACAGTGTCCTTTGCCTTACAGAAGCTTTGCAATTTTATGAGGTCCCATTTGTAAATTTTTTTTTTTTGAGACAGGGTTTTTCTATGTAGCCCTGGCAGTCCTGGAACTCACTCTGTAGACCAGGCTGGCCTCGAACTCAGAAATCCGCCTGCCTCTGCCTCCCAAGTGCTGGGATTGATTACAGGCGTGAGCCACCATCGCCCGGCCCATTTGTAAATTCTTGATCTTAGAGCATAAGCTTTTGGTGCTCTGTTCAGGAAATTTTCCCATGTGCCCATGTGCTTGAGGCTCTTCACCACTTTCTTTTCTATTAGTCTCAGTGTATCTGGTTTTATGTGGAGGTCTTTGATCTACTTGGACTTGAGCTTTGTACAAGGAGATAAGAATGGATCAATTTGCATTCTTCTACATGCTAACCAACAGTTGGACCAGCACCGTTTGTTGAAAATGCTGTCTTTTTTCCACTGGATGGTTTTAGCTCTTTTGTCAAAGATCAAGTAAGCATAGGTGTGTGGCCAGAAGTTGGAAAGAACCAAGATGTCCTTCTACAGAGGAATGGATACAGAAAACGTGGTACATTTACACAGTGGAGTATTACTCAGCTATGAAAAACAGTGAGTTCATTAAATTCTTAGGCAAATGGCTGGAACTAGAAAATATCATCCTGAGTGAGGTAACCCAATCACAAAAGAATACACATAGTATGCACTCACTGATAAGTGGATATTAGCCCAGAAGCTCAGAATACCCAAAATACAATTCACAGATTACATGAAGCTCAAGAAGATGGAAGACCAAAGTGTGGATACTTTGGTTCTTCTTAGAAGGGGGAACAAAATATCCATGGGAGGAGATACAGAGACAAAGTGTGGAGCAGAGACTGAAGAAAAGGCCATCCAGAGACTGCCCCACTTGGGAATCCATCCCATATACAGTTACCAAACCCAGATACTATTGTGGATGCCAATAAGTGCTTACTGACAGGAGCCTGATATAGCTGTCCCCTGAGAGGTCCTGCCAGTGTCTGACAAATACAGAGGTGGATGCTCTCAGTCAACCATTGGATTGAGTACAGGGTCCTCAATGGAGGAGCTGGAGAAAGGCCCCAAGGAGCTGAAGGGGTTTGCAACCCCATAGGAGGAACAACAATATGAACCAACCAGTACTCTCAGAGTTCCCGGGGACTAAATCACCAACCAAAGAGTACACATAGAGAAACCCATGGCTCCAGCTGCATATGTAGCAGAGGATGGCTTTGTAGGACATCAGTGAGAGGAGAGGTCCATGGTCCTGTAAAGGATAGATGCCCCAGTGTAGGGGGATGCCAGGACAGGGAAGCAGTAGGTGGGTTGTTGTGCAGGCGGAGGGGGCATGGGATAGGGTGTTTTCAGAGAAGAAGTGAGGAAAGGGGATAGCATTTGAAATGTAAATAAAGAAAATATCTAATAAAAATAATCTTTATTTAAAAAAATAAGTAAATAAGTAAACAGAAGATGGAAGATGGACCAGAAGAGAAGAAATATGAAAACACAGGTGTGACTTCAGAGTGGATGTAACTTGTTCTAAAGGGAATTTCATCTATAAGTTTACCTTTACCATAGCAGGAGGCAGAGTCAGTCAGCTCTGGGAAGGGGGTAGGTAACACCATGGCACCCTCGCTCTAGGCCACCTGAGTAGCTGTAAAGGAACTTGGGCATGGGATGGGGTAGCAGGCAGCGCCTCTTCCTCACGCGCCTGTGGCTGAATCAAGCACTCCTTCTGTAGCACACTCTTCCTTTCCGTTCTAGTACAAAGCCAGGCTCCCTATTAACATGTCACTGGGAAAGGAGAGCTAACTAATACCCATGATCCCATTCTGCTCTTTTCCCCATCCGTGTCTCAATGCTCCATCTCCTTCCTGCTCTCTTGTTGCTTTCTAGAACTTTTGCCAACTATCACTCTTACTAGTCCAATCTGTCTTGAAAGAAAAAGTTGAACAAAGCAACACTCAGAAGCACGTGTTACTATTTTTCTCCTTCCCCAAACCTTTGGAAGAAATCTCTACTACTTTTCAAATATTTCCTATTGGAGCTCTACACACATAATACCCTTCTTACTTACTTTTGCCTTACTGTGATAAAAAGGACCACACGGGAAGTTGAAGGGACGCTTCAGTCCATTATGTTGCAGAGGCCTGGCAGAGAAGAACCGATGTCACACATTGCCTAGTGTCCCCGACATCCCTTCAAACCTGCATGGAGGCTTCCATTGTGAGAGCCTGTGCAAGAAAGCTGTGAACTTACTGTGGACTATGGATGGGCAGAGTGCAGAACATTCTTACCACAAGCTGTCTTCTAGAGGGGATTGTCTAAACTACCGTGAGTAAATGCTTGTGTAAGCAAGAGCATGGAGGCTCTGCTCGGGCACATCCACATTATCAAACACCTGGAGGCCCGCATGTCCCCGCAGACCAGACTTTTATTATTTATTTGTTTGTTTGTTTTGGTAAGACAGTTTCAACTGTCCTAGCCTGACCTTGAACTGAACTCATGATATAGCCAAGTGTGTCCTTGAGCTTCTGAGTCCTCTGTCAAACCTGAAATTTTCAAGAAGACAGAATCCACGATTGTCCAATTGAACTTTATTTAATACTGGCCAGGAAGATGGACACTGGCCAGGTCCATACCTAGGATTCCAAGAGAATGGCACAGAATTAGGTCAGTCAAGATGCCTATAAAGGTCAAACCCACGGGGCTAAGTACTATCTGCCTTCATCCATTCAGGAGCAAGCATACATCCTGACATACTTCCCATCTACGTATGATCAAGTACATCCTGTGCAGTTGGGGAAAACAACCATGCTTATTGAAGTGAAAACGTGACATGCTATCTTATATGAACATCCCCCAGCATTCCAGGAAGTTGTCTGTCCTTGGGCAAGTGGGGCTTACAGGTTAACTTTAGCCCTTACACCTCCTGTCCACCTACGCCCCACCAGGGCTAGCATTATAGGCTGTACCACCATACACAGTTCGTTTTTATGCAGTGCTGGAGATAGAACCCAGGACTTCAATGCTTCCTCAAGGCACTGCTGTCTCCCAACAGAGCACCAGCGCCCCCTTGGGTTCTTTTTAAGAGCCTAATCTCTTCAAACACCTTGCCTTCTTTACCTTTGACTTTAAACATGCTCCATTTCTAACCAAATTACTTTTCAAATCATTCTTCTACTCTTTTTCTCCCAGTGCTCCCTATAAAACTAGTTTAAACCAGCCAGAAGTGCCTATTCCACAGCTGGAATAATGGGCCACCTTGAATTCTCCTGCTCCAGATTACCTAGTTTATTACCAATAAACCTAACTTCCCATAGTCTTAGGGCATGGATAGACTGTAAGCAACAGAACACAAATGGCCTCTAGTCCAGTTCTTACTAGAAATACTGTTCCCATCTAAAGGCTCATTGGCTCTCTGCCAGTTCTGTCTGCATAATCCTGGGGTTCTACAACTCGCTTCTTTACATCTTCCTACAAATCAGTTCTTAATTAAGGTCAGATATAATCCCACTCTCCCCTATACCAACTTTCTCTACCAGTTCCTCTTCCACCACTGTAATCAAATACCATAGAAACAATTTGAGACACTTGTTTCAGTTTCTTTCAGTTCAATACCACAGATTTCAATCCAGCATCACAGGTATGGTACAGTGGAGCACAGAAGTTCATGACACAGGAACCAGAAAGCAGAGTTTACCTGTGGTGGTGGGGTTTTCTTTTTCTTTTCTTTTTTTTTTTTTCCCACTTTATGGGGTGGCTCCACTGTATTCAGGAGGGGTCCCTCCCCAGGTAATTTCTCTCTGGAGAGGCATCACAGACACACCCAGATGGGGGTTGTACTACTCTACCAGGCTCTTCTTAATCTACCCAAATGGCAGTCAAGACCAACCATAGTATACAACTGTTTCATTATAACAAGTGACCTGACAATTCAATGTCATAGATATATGCAGGTGTTACAGTAGTGTTAAAGGTTCATGAAGAGAAACGGGATAGAATTTCTGGCCTAAATAGCGTCCACGATTCCAACTGGGCTGGAATCAGAGCCCCTTCTGAACTGTGGGCTCATTTTGTGTACTAAAGGGATAGAAGAAATAATTACACCTTTAATGATGTGTACTTTTCTTTCTCAGACTCTTTGCCCTCTGCACAGCTGCTTAAGGACCACAAGCACACAACTTCATTAATCCTATCTACTTTTCCAAGTTCTCAGTCAAAAAAGCATACTCTTTTTCCCCTTTTCATTTTGCTTCTAATACTTGCCAAATTCTAGACCTGCTTAGAAACATACATAGACACACACACACACACACACACACACACACACACACAAGTATTTCTCATCCTTTCTGTTAGCTAACCACATGGCCTTTTCTTTTTCCTATCTTCCTCCTCCAGGTAGATGCCAAGGTTTACAGCTTGCTGGCCCTAGGATTTTTTTTTTCTCTTTAAACTCTAATAAAGTTGTCCTTGAACTTTCTTCTGAATCTTTTACATTTTATTAGTGATACTAAGAAGCCTGTGAATGAATTGCAACTTCCCAGGTAACATGGAGCACCCCTGGGAAGCATCCCAAAACTTCCAGCAACATAGTAAATGTTTGTATTCATCTTGACAAGAACTTTTTTCCAGGTGCCAGAAAGGCAGGGATGTTCTAGACACTGGGGTATAGCCATAAACAAAAGGGGTGAGATTTCTTTTCTGCAATTTGAGAAGCATTAAGGAGAAGGAAGGGGAATATGGAATAAGAGGAGGAGGAACAGGAGGACGACAGAGGGAATGACTATTACTAGATACCTTCAAGACATTAAAGATATGATGGCAACTAGGAGACAGATGGGAAGTAAAATGTTCAGTTGTGAAACCAAGGAAAGCCTCTCTAAAGAGGACTTTGAGACTAGCTGAGATTGGGTGGCCATGACAAGACTTCCTGCTCATATGACCGTGGTATAAGGCTGCCAAGGCCAGGGAGAGATTGTAGGTGGAGAGCATGGGCAATCAGGCGTGGAAGGAGACAAAGGCAGAAATACGGCCTGGTCATAGGCTGCAGTGAAACATTCATACTGAATTTCACAAGAAGCTGTCAAATTTTGATTGTAGCAGAATAGTATACATTTAAGCCTTGTGGCAGGCGAGGTCAAAGCAAGAAAGACTACTGGGGATGGATGTGAGAAGGGAGAGAGTCTTAGGGTACAGTGGCAAGATCATATTAAGCCGATTATAGAAGTGCTAGGGAAAGCCAAGGTCAGTTATAGTTTTATGTATCAAAAAGGAATGCAGGCTGAGGCTGGAAAGATGGCTCAAAAGTTACAAGCACTTTCAGCTCCTTCGGAGGACCCAAGGTTTAGACCCCAGCACCCATTATGTAGCAGCTCACGACTCAGGCTACAGGAAGTCTGACACCACTGTGGGTACCATGACATGTGGTGCACATTCATATAGGCAAGCACTCAAACATACAGTAAAAATAAATGTTAAAAATGTAAAGAATGAATGAAGGTTCAATGCTCAGTGGATAGAGTGACTGCTACCAAGATTGATGATCTTAGTTCAATCCCTACAGTCCATGTGGTGGGTGAGCAGAATCCCTCAAGTCGGCTTCCAACCTCTACATGCGTGTTCTGGCATGCCTGCAGCAACATGCACAACTGAAGAAAACAAAAAGGACAGATACGCTTACAGTGTTTTTTTTTTTTTTTTTTTTTTTTTTTTGTATTGTGTTCCATAAGACACTTCATACAAGGTCGAAAGGAGTCAACAGAGGGCACAGCCTTGCCTTGTCCTGACTCTTATAAGGAAGCCACTTGAACATCAAGCGTCATGCTGGCTGCTGACTTCTGTAGATGTTATAAAGTTGAAAAAGCTCTCCTTCAATTCCACTTTTCTCTTTATTATCATTAGGACTGGGTGTTGCAGAAAGGCACTTATAGACTGCTACTCTAAATCAATCTAGGAGCATCTAGATAACAAGATGAGAGATCTTGTTATATCTATAACAAGGTATTTAGGTGGCTGTTCACAATATCCATCGGCAATTATCAAAACACTAGCATAGTACAATAGGGCAGGCAGTAGGCTGAGCGCAGGAACCCCAAAATCCTGACAAATTAAAGCCTCAAGTTTTAATCACAAACACATTAGCCCTTTTAATTATTTTCGTTTTTAAAGAATTTTTAAATAGGGTCATTTTCTTTACATTGCATGCATTTACAATACATTTACATGCATGAGTGTGTGCATGCATGTGTGCCACTGAGCACACTTGAAGGTTTTAGAAGACAATCTGTAGCATTTGGGTCTTTCCCTCTACCATATGGGTGGTGACTGCACTCAAGTTGTCCAGCTTGGCAGCAAATACTTTTAGCTGGTCGGCCATCTCAACAGCCCGCACTGGCTTTTTAGAAGCCAGTTTTCACTACCTTACCATAGTCTTCAGAAAATACTTAATAACTAAAGTGTAATTTGGTCATAAATACAATAGGCATTAACTCAGTGGCAGATAATATGTAACCAAGTAAGTGGTGCTTCCTTACAAAAAAAGATGGAATTAAATCATTACAAGATCAGAGATCTTACTTTATAAAATCCTAAACAATGTTTTTTCTTAGTTGGCTTCTCCTGCACTCAGTTGGCAGACTGTTGGCCTGAGAACTTCCGCTGCCAACTCCAGAGCTTCAACCGCGATGTCGCACACCAGCCTAGAATCCCTGCACTCTGTTTCTGGACAACCTGAGTTACAACGTTCTGCTTCTCCCCAACCAGTCCCCAAATCCCAACCCGCAGAAACCACACAGAGGTTTAAAAGCATACATCCCATCTTGACGGAAGGCCTAGTGAGTCATGACCTCCAGTTATTAACCTCATATTATTTGACAAGCAATTTGATACGAAAGATATCTGCAGTGATGCCACTGGCATGTAATTCCAGCACTTCCGAGAGGGGAGCAAGAGGACTGTAAATTCACGGTCATTCTTGGCTACAAGAGTGAATTCAAAGCCAGCCTGGGACACATGGCAAATTGTTTTAAAATAAATAGCCCATACCCCTTGAAATGGCTTTAGGTTTAAAGTAACGTTTTGAAGGCGCATGCTCCCAACATCTACTAGCGATTTAAAACACACACACACACACACCACACCACACCAAAGTGCCGATCACTGTTAGAATTAGCGTTATTTCTTTCCTAGCTAACTCCTCCCAGGGCTGACCTCCGGATGATAGCCATTCGTGGGCAGAGCAGTCAACACGGCTAAGAAAATACACCCACTAACATGTAAGAAAATGGAGGTTACAGCATGAAGCCGAGACCAAAAGAGCCTTTTCTGACTTTAACGCACCTGAAAACTCACAGACCACAAAATAAAACGTTTAGTTGAAAGATAACGCCCAAGCCCCATTGAGCAGCCGGGTGACCTCGTCCCTGCTCGCCCCGCCCCTCCTTAGCCCCTTCCCAGACCCAGCATGCACCGCGTCGACCTTTTCTTTTCAAGTGACCCCTACTTTACGGCGCCTCCCAATGACAAGAGGCGCGGAGCATTGTGGTCCCGCGGGCCGGAGACAGAGAGATAGGAGGGAGGCCGGAAAGAGAAAGCAAAAGACCAGTGCGAGCCGGCGGGGCGGGCCCCTGCGCGTGCGCATGGGTAGCAGCAGGCCCGGAAAAGGCGTGGCCCACTCTACGGAGAGCGCATTGGGGCGGGGCCTCGATGCATTGGCGCGGAGTCCCGGAGGCAGGCGGGGAGGGGGCGGGCTAAGGGTGCGGGCGGAGGAGGAAGTGTCATGGCGTCGGGCCGTGGAGCTTCTTCTCGCTGGTTCTTTACTCGGGAGCAGCTGGAGAACACGCCGAGCCGCCGCTGCGGAGTAGAAGCGGATGAAGAGCTGTCGCATCGCCAGCAGGCGGCCAACCTCATCCAGGACATGGGGCAACGTCTCAATGTGTATCCTTTTCCTAGTTGCGGCCCTGCGTCCCACACGCCCCGGTCGCGCTCGCTGGGTGACCGGGCCTAGTGTCCCGGGAACATGGCGCCGCTCCCTCTGCCGTCTTTTGATCTCGGGAAAGACACACAGAAAGCTAGGGCCCGAGCTCTCGCGGCGAGCCCGAGGAAGAGGAGATGTGCCGGGGAAGGCGGGCCGGGAGCCCGCGTTGTGTAACTTGTCTGGAAGCGCGTGATGCGGTAGGGAATAAGCAGTGTTTCCCTAGCGAGAGAGGAATCCGGGGTGAGCAAAGCCAAGGGGCGGCCCCTTCCTCTTCTTCGGAAGTCAGAAAAGGCCTTGAGACGTAGGAAGGTCCCAGATGTTTCACGGAAAGTGTTTGCCGGCTCCGGGGCGGCTCTGTTGCGCCGTGGGAACGCACGGAGATGTTTCATGTTCTTTGGGTGTGTGGCGCGCGCCTTTTGACTACTTTATTTCTACTGTACTAAGTCATAGGAATTGCAAATAATCCCCGGCCCTCTCTGCGTAGCGTATTAGAATAATTCGGCATCCAGACTGATTACTCTTCTCCCCGCAGACTTTTTCCATACATTCAGGTTGAGGATTGGCGTTTGAGTAAATGGAAAGGGCGTTTCCAAAATTCATATTGATTTAGTTTTTTTGGGAATATTTCTTCTCATATTATTTTCTAAACGTTGCATCCCAGCTCTCAGCTTACAATAAACACTGCGATTGTTTATATGCACAGGTTTTATATGCACCATTCTTTCACCAAATTCAACAGAAATGTAAGTACTGTTTTATTGTTTTAGTCACCGAATGTTAAAATGAGTAGATAATGCAGATACAAGTTAGTTGGTCGTTGTTTTTACTACTAAATTGAGTGTTCTGCGTATACCAAAAAAATGTGAGTTATGTAATAAACATTTTGCCTCAAATACAGAGGGGCGAATGTGAGAGAGAATTTTATTAATTAAACTATAAAGCACAGCTTTAGCCTTCTGTTGCTGGATTTGGTTTTGAGGGGTGTTTTGTTTTGAGACGGGGTCTCACTGTAGGTCTGACTGTCCCGGACCTAAATATGTAGACTAGGCTGGCCTTGAACTCGAAAGTTAGCTACCTCTGTCTCCCCAGTGCGTGGGATTAAAGAATGTGCCACCAGGCCTGGCGGAGAAACAAAGGTTTCTTAACTCAAAAGCGACAGTGTTTCATTCGTGTAAACTTCCGCAGGTAGTGGGGTTTTTTTGTTTGTTTAATAATTTCAGTAATCACAACAGAATAGTTTGGGCAAGTCTAGTCCTTGGAGCATTTAATTGATAGGATTCATTGTTTCAGATGGTATAAATTGAGTCTCGAGTAGTTACATTGTTTTGAAGTTATACTTTGAAAAGGCAGGCTGTTTAGAGGAATCCTGCAGTGGAGTTAATTACAGTGTGAAGAAGTTATCAAGCTAGGCCGAGCCTCTCATTAATTGTCTCTTTAGGTTTTCTGGCTGCACCAGTGTCAGTAAACCAAGCTCACCCATCAAGCGTTGTTAGTTTTGGTTGCAGTAAGCCTGTCAGATAGTCTTGTACTGGTCTTGAATATAACGTGTACATCTTAACAGCTAGGTTATTTTAATAAACTAGTTTGTTTACTTTGAGACTATATCCCCGTGCAATGCAAGATGACCTCAAATTCTTGCCTGCCTCAACCCTCCTGAGTGCTGGCCTTTGGCACTGTACGTGACTTCTAACTGCTTTAAAGCTGTCAAAGTTATGGGTGGATTTCTTTTCTGAATAGCATGTAATGCATCCTTTAGTCCCCATTCTTGTGTGTATTATTTATAAATGTTTAGCTCCCTTAATTTCTCACCTCTATAATTTGCCTTTTATTAGAATTTTCGTAGTATTATTCTGAAAGGCACATGTAGAACTAGGCCACATTAGGACTTAAAGTTTTTTGTGGATAGCTTGTGGAGTTTAGGCTCGAAATTGCTAAGGAAACAGTTTTAGAAAAGTTTCTTACATTTTTGCTTTTGAAGTGGCTAATGGTTTAGATTAATTCCTGCTTTAAGTTCAATTGATCTTAAGTCTAACCTGGTTTATCAAATTTGCAAATTGTTTTTGTCTGAGAGTGTTTTTGGGGTTTTTGTTTTTTTTTTTTTAAACTGTGGGCTTTTGCAGTCCCTGTTCTGTTCTCTTTTAATCTGTTTTGAGTCTTGCTCTTTCCGGATTATTTTGTATCACTCTTCGGTCAATAGTAGTGTTGTAGAGAAGAAAAGAACCTATTGTTAATGCTTATGCTAGGAGAATGGCATTTTTATTTCAGCTCTCTAAAAGGAGCAGTGAATTAGTGAGCACTAAGTGAACTTGGCTTTCTTAATGTAGCCCTAGATAATGCTGGTAGAGACTACAAGTCAAAATCGTGGGAATTCTTTATAGAGCTGTAGATGTCCTGATTTTGTGAAAGGGTTTGCTTTTCTATTTTCAGTGTAAGATCTCACCAAGGACCTTGCTTTTTTGAGCCCTTTCTTTATTTGTTTTTGTGGCCTGGTTTGTTTGCTTTAAGCAAACATCCTTCTCAATGGTAGAATCTGTCTCTTCAAATTTGCCTACTAGTCCAGGGCACCACCCCGGCGGCCTTGCTTTCACCGCGTGTACTCAGTCCTTTGATAGTTGTAGCTCCTTCCCCCCCCCTCTCCTCCCCCCCCCTGAAGGAGTGCTGGAGCACTTGGCCTTTCCCAGCAGGATAATGGAAATATCCATTTGGGGAAACAACACGTCCCTCTTATCTCAAACGGCTTTCTGGCCTGTTTTTTCAGCTTAAAGGTGGTTTTAAATATTAGTATTATGCACTTGTGTCAGTAGCATAGCCTCAGTAGTCCTTCCCACACACCTGATCCTTCAGTGATGTTATCAAATTGAACATCAGTCATGTTTAAATTCATATATTCCTGCATTCTTGAGGCTTTTTTTCTCAGAAGGTTATAATCGAGTATCATTGTATAAATTAAACCGAACCAAATAAGAAGCTCGGATGCTAGGACAAAGTGTAAGGTCTTAAACTGCCGTGCTTCCGTGATGCTAAGGTGTCCTTCAGTATTCGGTGCTTTGTTTTAGTGTCTCAGATTGACAGATTTAAGAGTAAAGAGGCACTTCTGTGCTTGTTTATTAAGAGTTGGAGTCAGTCTTAGCCTGCATCTGTCACCGAGTAACTAGTTTTCCAGTTGTCAGTTTTCTTGGAGAGTCCAATCATTCTAAGGAATAAGTGACTGTATATAGCTTAAGAATAAAACTACCTTTAGGACTGGTAAATAAAAAATACCCTTCTTGGATCAAGCCTAAGAGAAATCTACTGAGCTGGTGAGATGGCTTAGCAGGTAACCGTGCTTGCTGCCGAGCCTGAGAACCTGAATTTGATCTGTGGGACCCACACAATAGAAGGATCTCCCCCTGCCCCCCTTCTCCCCCTGCCCTCTAGAGCCCTGTCTCTCTCAAATGCATGAAAATAAATATAAAAGCATGTTTTTAAGATTTACATATTTTATGTCTATAGATGCTTTGGTTGCCTATATGTGTCTGTGCACTGTGTGCACACCTGTTCTCTGCAGAGGCCAGAAGAAGGCATTGGATCCTCTGGAGCTGTACTTACAGGTGGTTGTGAACCACCATGTGGGTGCTGGGGACTGAACCTGGGTCCCCTAGAGAAACAGCCAGGGATCATAACCACCAAGCCATCTCTCTGGCTCCGTAACTTTTTTTTTTACCAGTTTAGGCCAGGTAGTGGCGGCATACACCTTTCATCCCAGCACTTGGGGGGCAGGTGCAGATGGGTCTCTGTGAGTTTGAGGACAGTCTAGTTAGTCTACAGAGCAAGTTGCAGGACAGGCACTACACAGAGAAACCTTGTCTTGGGGAAAAACAAAACAACAACAACAAAAAAACCAATGGGGGTATATAAAGTGTAACAGCCCTAGCCCAACAGTGTCTGAAGTGTAACCTGAGGTCACAGGTCTTTCTACCTCCATCTTGAGAGACTGACCCAGCTTCTCTAAGAAACAGTTCGTTTGAGTTAGGTTGATTCTGCAGGGTTTCACTCTTGCCCCAGCCTCCAATGCTGTGCTACTAAAGTAGCACCACATCTGACTAATTCACTCTAAGATGCATTTATTTCTGATCAAACCCAAGAGTTCCCTTAGCATCTGGTTATAAAGAGTATGCCTTTTCATATATCATTGTTTGTCATGGTCTGCTGTCTAACGCCTGTCTGTTTGTCTGTCCCTTCATCCATCCATCCATCCACCTATCTGTCTTATCTATTTTGGTTTTCCAAACAGGGATAAGGAAGACCACAGTAGACTCATTAACATGGAAGGGGGAAAGCTGGGGCCTCAACCCTAGACAAAGAGCTACAGACAACTAAGGAATGCTGAGAGTGGGAGAAACAGTCATCCCAGGGAAGAGCACACCAACTGGTTATCCGATAGCAAATGGTCAGAAACACACACATACGAGTAGCATCGAAGTAGGAGGAGGATGTATTCATAGTTAGGAATATACACACCCCACACAGCAAAAACTAAAGAAAAAGGGGCCATGAGGGGTGGTGGTGGTAGATGGGAGGTAATGGAGAGAGAAGAGAGAAGGAAGAATTAAAAACTCAAAAAAAGAAAAAGGTGGTTTTTTTTTTCTTTTCTTACAATTTTTAGTTTTTTTGGGACAGGGTTTCTCTGTGTAGTCCTGGCTATCCTGAAACCCACTATTTAGGCCAGGTTGGCTTTGAACTCACAGAGATCTGTCTGCCTCTGCATCCCAAATTTTAGGATTAAAAGTGTGTGCCACCATGTCTGACCATTTATTTTTGATGTGTATTCTCTATGAGAGCGTCAGATTATCTAGAACTGGAGTTGGTAGAGGTGAGCTGCCATGGGTGTTGGGAATGGAACCTGGTCCTCCAGAAGAGCGGACAGGGCTCCTAACCACTGAGCCATCTCTCCCAATACCATAGTGTGTTTCTTAGAACTATTATTTATTACTGCCTTTCTTGGGCTCCTGCAGTCAGACCTACCTGTAATATGCAAACGTTAATGCATTATAGTTCTTCCTGTATAAGTACTCAAGAGAACATTCTTGAGTTAGGCAAGGTAAGTATTCAGAACCAATAATCTTCAGGGATGAATGTTTTGACTTATGAGACTACCTTAGCTTCATATTTTATTCATACACACCATTTATTCTGTTGACTTGCTCTCCAGCTACACAAAACAAATCTGCTTTTGTCTTGGGGTCCTTACTCATGCTAGCCTTGAACTACATAAGCCCTCAGTGTCCCAGAAGCACAGTCCTCCTACCTCAGTGTCCTGTTATGCTATAATTTTATTTTTCTTGGTTACAGTAGTTGCTTCGTTTTTAGTGTCACTAGAAGTGTAAAGACAAGAGTCTTCCCTACATTCCTTACCTCCTGGTTGGATGGGGAGAAGACTATTCTTTATTCAGGGAGTGAGTGCCACTGTTTCTCCTGCTAGTTCCTCTGTTGAGCTATAAGGGTGGGGTGTTTTATTTGGGGCTTTACTCACAGTTTATGACACTGATGCCTAGAGAGGTTCTCACAGAGGAGGTTCTCAGCCTTTGACTGTCTCAGCTCACAGGTCTAGTGAATGTGTCTTCATTTTCTTGATAAATACACTTTCCACGTAGACACAGGTGTTTTCAACATTCCTAATGCCCTTGACCTTTTACTGCAGTTCCTCATGGTGTGGTTACCCCTCCCCCCAACAATAAAGTTTATTTTTATTGCTACTTCATAACTGTAATTTTGCTACTGGTATGGATTGTAATGTAAATATCTGCTTCTGAATTATCCAGGTAACCCCTATGAAAGAGTCATTGGGCTCCTAAAGGGGTTGTGACCCACAGGTTGAGAACTGCTGATTGAAAGTATTTCATTATTGAACAGTATTATTGGCATGTGGTAAATGAAACAGTAGAGTGGGGGTTAAGATAAATCTTCCCTGTCTGATAGTACCAGCTGCTAACCATTTTGGGGCCTCCTTTCTGGAATATTTTTGGCATGTATAAGCGTGCATATGTGTGTCTTGCATTACAGAAGTTTCTCTTTTCACTATAGTTCTAAAGGTAGCACACAGCATTAACATGGGAACACAGATTTAGATTTTAACTCCTAGATGTGGTGTGGTATATTACTTTTTGCAGTAGTAAGGATTCAACCCAGGGCCTCGTGTACACTAGACATGTTTTCTGTAACTGGGCTACCTCCCAAGCAAGGAGGTGTTTGTAAGATGGCATCAGAAGGCATAGTGCAGTGAGTGAATCTTTCTCAGTGAGAGTCAGTTTTGTCCTCTGGGAGATGCTTCTTGTTGCTGGGGTGAGTGGGTATGGGGATATAATTGGTCTCAGTGCACAGAAGGTAGGAATGCTGCTGTTCCTCCCCTAGTGGGGGCAGGGCAGGGGGAGAGTTCGCCAGTCCTGAGATGGAGGAATTCTGGATTAACCTAAAAAATCGAGTGAAGAAGGACAGGGCGAACACCAATTAAAGCTGAAGTAATTGCAGATTCAGCTCATTTCTTATAATAAGGCCCTTTCTCCAAGGACCTTAATAAAACGTATGTGCATGGTTTAAGTTTTTAAACAGAAAATTGATAAGGGCTCTGGGGACAGTTTTGGTATTTCTAAAATTTTAAGTTTAAATTTAGTGTTAACAATAAACACTGCCTTAGTGTTAACTGCTAATGTGTTACTTAGTTTGAGCTTGCTCTACATTTCTCAAATCTTGTTTGTTTGGTTTTTGGTTTGTTTGGTTTTTGGTTTTTTGTTTGTTTGGTTGGTTTTTGGTTTTTCGAGACAGGGTTTCTCTGTGTGGCCCTGGCTGTCCTGGAACTCACTCTATAGACCAGGCTAGCCTCAAACTCAGAAATCCACCTGCCTCTGCCTCCCAAGTGCTGGGATTAAAGGCATGTGCCACCACTGCCCGGCTCAAATCTTGTTAATAAGGTATTTTTACTTTGTCTTTTAATTTTTTTATTGTAAATTGGTTAATTTGTAAATTTTGTTATTAGTTTAATTTTGCTTTCATTATCTCCTGTTTAAGATTATTTGATGATTTCATGGGAGAGGAGGTGGTGGTGGTTGTTGAGTCAGGGTCTTTGTAGCCCTGGATGTTTTGTAACTCCTCTGTAGACCACACGGGTCTCAGAGATCCACCTGCCTCTGCTGGAATTAAAGGTGTGCCCCACACATCCAGCCTAAAGAGTGACTTCTTTAAATTCTTAGATTTCTTGTTGTGTGCTCATTTGAGGTGGGTATTCTCTTTCTCTATTTTCATGCAGATAAGGAAGATAGGAATCATGCAGGTTAAATTCCTTTTTGAAGTCACACAGCTACAGTGACAAAAACAAATCTAACTCAGAGGTCCTACTGGGGCCTCTTTGTAGTCCTGGAATTTCCTGCTAAAAGCACTGTGTGAAAGGCGGTTGTGTGGGAAGGGTGACTCCTTAGCGGTCCCCACCAATGCCCGCACCTGGTGTAATTAGAGTCTGGGAAAGCACCTTGACAGACCTCCCCTATGGCACCTATGCTGAGACCTTCAGGCTGGTGGCTTCTGTTTTGCTTTTTCTTCTGTGATTTTTAGGTGTCACTAAATGCTGTCTGGTTTTACAGGAGTCAGAGCAGTGTGTATATATATATGTGCCTCAGTGCTCAGGTAGTTTTCTCTTGACGAAGCAGACTCATTTGTGAATGAGTTGTCTGCACTCATTTTTATTAATGTGTTTTTCTTTAGGCAGCTAGTAAGGTGTTCCCAACCTAGTGATTTGATACCGGTAGTTATCCTTATGTGTGTTCTCATCCCGTCTAGCTTGCATTCTTTTGTGCTCTTACCCCCTTTAGGTATTCTTTAGTTTGGAAGTGTGTTGGTTATTTTCACATTGTGACCACAGGACCTGACAGAAACAACTAAAGGAAGGAGAGATTTCATGCACAGAAGTAGGGCAGGCCAGTTTCCAGCAGCCGGAGCTGCTGGGAGACTGTTGACATCGTTTTGTAAGCAAAAGAGCTTGGCAAGAACCACGGTCTGTCACTGTATAGCCTCCACAGCTGTGCCAGCGTGGCCCCCTTACACCTGCTGATGACTCTAACTTCCCGAAGCACCAAAGGAACATTTTGTATTCACACCATGACTAGAAACAGGTTGTAATTTGAATTTTGTGATAAAATGTGAATAGGTATTTTGTGCATATTCATGTGAAGACATTGCAGCTGTTACCTGATTCATCTCCAGAACTTTGCTTCATTCCCTCAAATTGAAAGGTTGTCACTGGCAGCTTCTTGGGTCTGTGGCAGCCATCATTCTGTTTCCTTCTTGGCTGGGGGTTCTGTGTTGTGTTGTGCTGTTGCTTGTTTAAAGCTGGAGCTCCCCCTTCTCTGCCCTCACTGCCCACCCCACGTCTGCTACTTCGGCAAAGTGGAAGCACACCGCAGTGCATCCTTCTTTGTCCAGCTTTTCCCACTTAGCATAATGCTTAATCAGCTCATGTCTCAGCATATGTCAGAACTTCCCTTTTAAGCCTGAATGACGTTCTCTTATGTTTACCATCTATCAGTGGATACTTGAGTTGTTGCTGCCTTTTACCTACGAGGGTCACAAGCAGTCATCTGAGACTTTGCTTTAAATCCTTCTGAATATTGCCAAAAATAGAATTGCTGAGTCATCTAAACTGTTTTAATTTATGGAGAGTAGGCTGATGGTTTGGGATTTAGTTGTTGTTTTTCTAAATGATTTGTTTTTATTCAATGTACATTGGTGTTTTGCCTGTATGCATGTCTGTGAGTGTGTCAGGCCCCACCCCCACCCCACCCCCCCAACTGGAGCTATAGAGTTGTGAGCTACCATGTGGGTGCTAGGAATTGAACCCCAGTCCTCTGAAAGAGCAGCCAGTGCTCTTAACCACTGAGCCATCTTTCCAGCCTGTTTGTTTTTTTGTTCTGTGTTGTGTTTTGTTTTTAAGCAAGGTCTCACTGCATAGCCAATACTTGCCTGACACTATGCAGCCCAGGCAAGCCCTTCCCAGTGCTCTGCCTCGGCCTCTGCTTTGGGTTTCTGAGCAGCTTCCCACATCACTTTGTACAGCAGCTGTGCTGTTTGCATCTTCATGATCAAGTTGTAGGGTTTCCAGTTTCAGTGGCCTGTCTACACTGCCTGCCATCCTGCCATTTTGAGTGACATTTTTTTGAGTGACATTTGCTTGAGCTGAGCATCTTTCCATGTGCTTGTCGGACACTTCTGCGTATCTTTTGGAGAACTGTTTGCTCTGATCTTCTGTCAGGCTTTTAGTTAAATTGCCGGGTTTTATGGTGCTCTGCATGTTGGCTTCATTGGGTGTGTGCTTTGCTGCTCTCTGTGGGGTTTGCTGTTTTGATCAGGGTCTCAATATATGTCCCTGACTGTCTTAAACTCACTGGACCAGTCTGGCCTCAGATTTAAGAGATCCGCCTGCCCCCAAATGTTGGGATTAAAAGATACTGTGGGCCTAGTCGCTCATGCCTTTTAATCCCAGCACTCAAGAGACAGAGGCAGGTGTTTCTGAGTATGAGGGAAAAGTCCGAGTTTGAGACTCTGGTCAACAGAGCTAGCTAGTTCTAAGACAGCCAGGGCTACACAGAGAAATCCTGTGTTTGGGGGGAGGAGGGTTTCGGGTGGGGTGGGGAGGAATGTGACACTATGCTAGGCTGTCTTTTTTAATTTTTGGTGCACAGAAGTTATTGCAAAATCCAGGGTTCTAAAATGTTTCTTGTTTTCATCCAGAAATTTATACTTGTAGTTCCTAAGCTTATTAAATGTTGTACAATGTAAGATAAGATTCCAGGTTAATTCTTTACCAAGTAGATGTCTTGCACCATTTACTGGTGTGTTTTTTTAAGTAGTTCTTTTCCGTGTGATTTGTGCTGGCACAGCTTTCCAAGTTTAGAGTGGCTTTATAGGAACTGAGCATGCTACCTACTCATGGTTGTGAATGAACTGCAGCTTTCCTGCCCTTCAGAGAGAATGGGCTGCCTTGGGATTTCACAAAGCTCTTTTCCCTTCTGTTGGCTCTTCCTTCATTCTTGGCTTCTCCATCTCTTGGTCTTCCCAGACAGTTGTGCCTTGCTCCAGGAAGTCTCCTGGGTGTGGCTTGCCAGAGCTGCACTCCTGAGCCTGCTGTGGGGTTCTTTATTCACCAGCAAGACCTTGCCTTTCCAGTAAACTCTGTCGCCTCTGTTGAGGCGTTCCTGCAATCAGACCTGTCACATACTCTGGCTCGCCTTTGGTTTCTTACTACAGAAATGCCCGGCTTTGTGTCTTGCCAAGCAAGCCTGTTCTGCGTTTGTATTTGGGTTTTTCCCAGCATGCCTTGTGTGTGTGCTTTTGTTATAAGTTTAGAACCTCTCTTTGGGAGTGCTAGTTTATTGTTATTTTGTGGGGCTTGGTAAAATTTTCAAGTAAGTCAAGAAAGGATTTTATTTGATTCCTTTGATAATATCTCCCAAACCATGATAATTCTACTCAGTACTACAATAGGCTATCCTTTACATTTATTTAAATGACATAAATCCTTTTGGAATGTGGAACATTTGGTGTGCAAGAGCCCTTTTGACAGTGGGTCCCCTGTGTGGTCTGGCTCGACCGCCCTCACTCAGCCTACCTCCCAAGTGGTAGGAGTGTAGGCGTGTTCTGCTATGCCTGGCTAATTTTAACTTAGCAAATTGAGTCACTTGAAGTTTGTTCTATCGAACAGGGCTGATCCATATGGAGAGTTGTTTATTAATAAATATTACAAATTATATCACAACTTAATTGATTTCTTCAAAATAGTTCTAAAAATAACTCTAAGATATTTCCTTCAAAGCTTTGTGTCTTTAAAATAGGTTCACCTTATCTGCCTAACCACAGGAATATTGACTAATGGTATGCAGTGCCTGAATTACAGAGATGTGTGGGGTTTTCTTTTTTATTTGTTTTTATTTTATGTACATTGGTGTTTTGCCTGTGTGTATGCCTGTGTGATATTGTCAGATTTTGAAGTTACAGAAAGTTGTGAGCATCCAGATGGGTGCTGGGAATTGAGCCTGGGTCCTCTGGAAGAGCAGTCTGTGTGTTAACCACAGAGCCATCTCTTCAGCCCCTGAGATGTGTTTTATACCATGTTTTCGTGGTGGCTTAGGACATTTGGTCTAGAATTAAGTTATTCTTGTTGGGGGGGTGTTCTAGAGATTGAACCCAGGACCTCATGAATTCTAAACAACGGATGTGTTGAGCAGCACCCAAACTGAAAATTGATTCTTACTGTCTTTCGTAGAAAACTGCTATAGCCGAGTACTTGAGACCAGATAGTTTATAATGTACAGCAATCATAGGCACACAGATCTGCAGGTTTGGTAGCCTAAAATGAAGGCTCTAACTTTTAGCAAGGGTCCTGTTGTCCTATGAAGAAGAGCACAAGAGAAGGAACCTGTGTCCCTTTTTACACTGACTTTCAAGGCAGCTTTAGAACAAGAGTTAGATTATTAATGGCTTGTAAGTGATTATATTGTTTCCTAAGTGAAAATCCAGTTAGACCATCATCTTCTACATGTACCATGTTTTAGAGGATGGGGATGACTTGGGGAACTGACAACTCACATATGGAAGCATTAATCTGATTTTTACACTTAAGGTTCTGATTGTAAAGTCGATATAGTATGGCCACGTTTAGGGAGAAATGTGGAGTTTTCTCTGAAGGCTGTGATATATTATCACTTGTTCATTGTTAGTGTTTTACATATGACGTAATTGTACAGAGGGCATGCTAATAATAAAGGTGTGAAGCTGGTCACTTGCTGTTCATGCCAGTACAGTGAGCAGTGGTGGACCTGCCACTTCCTTCATGGACACTGAAGACATAAACAGTGCTGTCCCTTAAGGGACGTGTATCCTAGTGGGAGAGAAGAAACTTCCCTAGAGCTTATCTTAGAGTCTGATGGGAAACGGCTAGGAGCAAGTAGTTCGAGCTGTTTTCTACTGGGGAGTGTTTGCTGCACCTTCCTGAGTGGAAGCTGGGAGGTCGTGATAGGCACTGAGCAGAAGTGATGAAATACAGTGATTGCACTAGGAAGCTGGTTTGTAATGAATCTTAATTTCAGAACTTCAGCGGGACGACATGATTTCTGCTAAGCATAATTTTGTTTTAATAAGCCTGTATTTTACCTTGTTGAGATAGTAACACCTGAATTAAGATATGGTGTTGCTATAAAATGCCGCATTTTAGAGCTCTAATATGGCAAAAATATAAAACATATTACATTTAACACATTTTGTACTGATTTTTTGTTTGTTTCAATAAAGTACATCTGAATTAATTTTACTTTAAAGAGATTTCCAAGTTTCTTGTGATTTATGGCTAAGTTTTTCTGGTTAACATCTCTGCTTTAGGCTATAGATACTGGTATTTCAGTCAAAAAAACTATTGGGGCCCAGCTATAGTAGTTTGCCAAATTTAAAACTAAGAGCTCCTTTAGAAGTTTTTAAATGGAAACAATTATTGCTTTCTGCTTAAATCTGAAGATAGTGAAAACTGATGTCAGTTCATGCTTAAAAACAACTTGGGGGGACTGAAGGTGGCAGGGAGAAGAACCTATGATCATTTGAGGGCAGTCATTAAATGTTCAAGAATTCAGAGGTTTTTTGAGCCTTTCTCCAAAGAGGCATTAGGGTTTATTTTCTGTTACTCTACTGCTGAAGAGATGTTATCTTCAGCATTAGTTGCTTTTGTGTAACATAAATATCCTGTTTATTATTTTTGGTTTGTTCTGTGCTTGTGATGATGCCACATTGGTGTCAAACTGGAAAAACCCTTGCCTAATCTAGGATTATTAATAGGGGTGCGTGTGTGTGTGTGTGTGTGTGTGTGTGTGTGTGTGTAAAGAATGTATTTTGCTAATTAAAACAAAATATTTATTTTCTGCAGGGTTTCATATTTACAGAGCCATTTTTGAATTCACTATGTAATCAAGAATAACCATGAACCCTTGGTCCTCTTACCTTTGCCTCCCAAGTGCTGGGACTATAGACATGGACCACCATATCTGGCTTTTATGTCTGCTAGATTATGTAAGAATGTTACCGATTGCGCTCTTGATTTAGGCCTTTGATACATTTTCAGTTAATAACTGTTTATGGTGTAATGTAGGTGTTTTCCTTTTTTTTTTTTTTTTTTTTTTTTTTTTTTGGTTTTTCGAGACAGGGTTTCTCTGTATAGCCCTGGCTGTCCTGGAACTCACTCGGTAGACCAGGCTGGCCTCGAACTCAGAAATCCGCCTGCCTCTGCCTCCCAAGTGCTGGGATTAAAGGCGTGCGCCACCACCACCCGGCGGTGTTTTCCTTTTTTAAATACATGTGAATATTCACAGTTGTCCCAGTACAGTGTGTTATGCCTGCCCTTATTATGTCATAAACTTTCAGGTATTTTACACAAGGGTGGTAAAGTCTCTCTACTTCTGAGAATGTTGTATTCTCAACATGTGAGAATGAGGTCCAGCCAAAATCTTAGCGAGTCAATGTGTTATGAGTATTGATAAAGCCTTACAATAGACTTAGAATTCATAGAGTGTAAGGTTCCCATCCCCTCTATTGTTTCTCTTGATCTTTTATTTCCGTATGAATTTTAGGGTCAGCTATCAGTTAGGTTTGTAGAGCTTTTGCTATTTTATCACAGTATACCACTAGAAGTGTGTCCTTAGTAAGGCTTATGTAGAATACTTAAAAGCCTGTGCCTTGAAGCTTTTATGCATATCGTAGTGTATGAGCATTTTGTTATTGTTGTAAGATTTATTTTGTGTATGAGTGTTTTTGTCTGTATATATGTATATACACCACAATTGTCTAGAGGCCACAAGAGAGCATCTGGTTCCTTGGAACTCGAGTGACAGACTGTTATGAACTACTGTGTGGATTCTGGGAATTACAGCTGGCCCCTGGAAGACCAGCCAGTGTTCTTACAGTGCTGGGCCATCTCTACAGTCCTTTGTGGTTTTCTTCATTAATTGTGGGCCTTTGCCAGTTTTTCCTAAAGTATAGACATTCCACCATAAGTACTTCCCAGTTTTTAGCTGTGATTAGAGCTAGGTGAGTGTTTACTAATGAAGCCACCTTAAAAGACACTAAAAAATTAGTCTCAGTTGAGGGTGGCCAAGACGTACATAGGGCAGTTATGACTATTAAATCAATGAGAACCAAATAGAGGCATTTGAAACTTAACTGATTTCATCCATCTTCAACAACTTTAGTAATTAATTACCCCACCCTTCTGTCAATTCAGTTGACTTTGCTTCCAACCATCAAGGTTGGAGAGAAGAAGGACAAAAGTGAGAGGGTGTCATGGCAAAGAGGGGAAAGTGGCCAGAAATGGGCAGGAGCAGAGCATATGGAGAAAGGAGGCAGAGCAAGAGGTAGGAGTGAAAATACAGAGAGGAATAGTCCGAGGGGAGAGAGGAGTGTGAGTGTAAGTCATTGATGTAATGTCATGACTTCAGTACTTAAATGTTCTTAGATCTACAACAAAACCTTTGAAGGAAGAAATGAGCAAGAGGGGGGATTTTAAACAAGCTTTTTAAATTTAAGATGAGACCTAACAGTGCACAGTTGTTTGATTTCGCACAGTGCTTAGTCATGTTCCTGTGGAGTACCACCCAAAATGCCGTGCACATATTAGTTGGTTGTATTTTTACCACAGCTATGTAACGGGTATTGCTTCCATAGTCACAGAATAATCTTCCTGTGCTACTTAAATAACAGTGAAACAGTCTGGCTCCTTGGCTACTGTTGGCATCTTCATTACCTCTACTCTCATCGCCAGTATTTGTGTGTTAGATTTCTGCAAAAATTTGTCTTAATTTGAGAATGTAACATTCAAAAAAGTAAGAGGAGCTGGGTGTGAAGGTGCACTGTTCCTCTAATCCCAGGCCTCAGGAGGCAGAAGCAGGCACATCTCTGAGTTCAAGGCCAGCCTGGTCTACATCATAAGTTCTAGGACAGCCAAAGGTACATAGTGAAACCCTGTCATTCATGAATGAATGAATGAATGAATGAATGAATGAATGATCAACTTTCCTCCACTTTCCTCTAGCTGAAGTAATATGAGAAGGTCTTTTGAACCAGATATTAGAACACTGAAGTACTGCATGAGCCTCTCCCCAGTGAACTGAATCTGCTTTGTCACAGAAACCAAACTATCTGTACTTTTCTAATAATGGTGTTAATTCTTTGGCTTTATGCCATGCTTACATGTGCCAGAAAATGCTAGCAGCTTTCAAACTCAGCTTTGAACATAACAGTAACAAAGCTAGTAATGCTTTGCCCAAACCCTTAGGAATTCTTCTAAGCTGATCAGAAAAGACAGTCTTCCTTGTAGAATGCAGCAGTACCTGGTATGATCAAAGTTAACTTTGAACTTAAAGCTCAGATGGCTGTTAGTTACAAGGGGTCCATCTAAAAAAGTGTTTGGGTTTGTTTGCAGCTCTAATGGAGTAAGATGTTTGCAAGTGTTAGAGGCGTGGGATTCAATTAGTGGGTTTCCCAAGAACTGACTAGAGAGTGATGGGTTGAGTACTACACTGCAGAAGACAAGATTTAATCGATTTATGGGGACCCAAAAGACTTCCAGGAGAAAGAATGTGGGTAACCAAACCAGGAATCTGTCCCATGTGTCCTGCCGAACTCCTTGTGTGCTTCTTGTTTTAAAAGTAATGTGACCCTTGGGGATCCAATTGAAACTGTCTTGTCTTCTAAGGAGAAAAGTCATGTAGCTTGAACGTTGTTGTATCTTTTATTTTAAGACTGGCTTGCTAGTGTGAAGAGGATGGGGAGGAATTGTTAGCAATTGTATGAGTTAGCTGAGAAATTTGGTAGAGACTTTAATAAATGACTTTGAAGCAAATAGATCTTTTGTAGTTAGAAAATAAATTTAAGTCTGCCTTGGATTTTTGAGTCTCTTCTGGTTTCTTCTTGATAGTGTTGTCAGTTGAAGGCTAGATTAATTAGTTGTTCACCACCTAGATTGTGAGCAAGATCATGAATGAGGGGTTGTGGAAAGCACTTACTTTTGTTTTATTGAGGACTTCTTGAATTTCTCCCATAGTTGATGGCTCTCAGATTTCCAGAGTGACATCTGGAGTGCTTGGAATTTGATATTGGTGCCTTTGGGTATCATTAGCCACGTCATACACTAGCAAACACTGAACATCAGCTATTCAGTGATAGATAATGGGAATTCAAATGAATGATTCAGTCTGCTCTTTAACTGATTGCAGACTTGATTTACTTGAGGCATTCTTGATAATTTGAAATTCTTCAGCATTACCATCGTAACATTTTTTTTCTGGCTGTTAATGAGTATTAACTCAGCTTTCTGTTACTGTAAAAAGGTTTAGGATTTATGTTTCTGCTGCCATTGCTTTGGGATTCTGGCAAAGGAAATACATCCAAAACACAGCAAACTACTCATCGATCAGGAGGAAACAGCCATAGTCCCCTTGGGGACTTCCTCCAGTGACCTAGAAATCTGTCATGCATCCCTAGGCCTTTAGTCCATGAACCGTCATGAACTGTTGAACATACAGACTGTTCCGTGTGGTGGTGTGCTCCTTGGATCCCTTCACTCAGAAGGTGGGGAGCTCTATTAGAGGCCAGCTGAGACTACACCATGAGACCCTGTGTCAAAAGTTCTACAGAAAGCGCTTCTCAAGTTATTTCTAGTCTACTTACTCTCATGCAAATGAAGTTAAGTTGGAAAAGTCTCCTTCAGATCCATAGTCCAGTGTGGATTTCATAAGTCTCAAGCATTTTCAGGAGAGGATTTTCATTTCTTCTCCCAGATACCTTCTCCTTCTCCTAAAGGCATAAATCTGTTGACGATAAAGTGTGTGCCTCTTTCCTCCCCTTCCTCATGGCACCACTTCTGTGTCATGAAAGACCTTCCGATAAAGAGCAGCTCTTTGTTTGCCTTTTGAACAATCAGTACCTACCCGTGTCTTAGCATTTAGAAATCAACATTCTGTGGTAAGTGTGTGTGTGTGTAAATTATATATATGTAATTGACACACACACACACTTTCTTTTAAGTTTTTCTAAATTTTATATGTATGAATGTTTTGCTGCATGTATGTCTGTGTAGCAGTATGCATACCTGGTACCCTCAGGTTAGAAGGTGGCATCGGAACAGATGGTTGTGGGCCATCATGTGGGTGCTGGGAATTGAGCCTGAGTATTCTACAAGAATAACAAGTGCTCTAAACCACAGAGGCATCTCCAGCTTCTCTGTGCAGATTCTTAACCATTTGAATCTATATTTTGTTTTGTTTCTGAGTCAGTAATTATTTGGTTTAATATTGATTACAGGAGTAGGTAATTGTTGAAATCCAGTCTCTCTTTCATAGACAATGATTGTGTAGTTAGTGCTGTTTGTACTTAATACTCCAAGAACTTACCTTACTATATTTAGGGGGTGCTATTTTCCAGACATCCTCTTAGAAAAGGTTCTAGTCTCCTAGTCTTTATTGTTTCTCCTGGATTTTTTCTCCGTTTGTTTGTTTAGCTGCTTTTATTATTGCAGTGAAGTAATGTAGCATGTTTATTTTCAAAATTCCTTTGTCTTGTGCAGCCTTTACTTCTCCATAAATAACATGACCTGTAGACATGTAGAGAGCTTGTTGGAGTAGTAAGCACTCAAAAGTAATGGCTGAGCTGAAAGCAGAGGTAGTGTGCAAAGCTATGGCATCGCTTTGTATTGTTTTTTTCCTTTCTCTCCACTGGGTACACACTAGTACTAAAGTTTTTGTATTTAATCGAAAATCAAAATATTTTTCCCTCCTGCTGTTATATTTGCAAAATAAATACTTTGAATATTGGCTGACCCTGTGGTACTGAGTCATGAGAACTTTTTAACCTCAGTGTTCCTGAAGCTACACAGTGTGCCCCACTGCTACAGTGTGTTAGGAGGGGGGGGAGGAGAAAACAAGAGTGAATTAGATCAGTGGTGGGGCAAAGCCTGTATTTAAACATGTGCAAATCTCTGGCTCTATCCCCAGCACCAAAAAACAGGAAAGCTTTTCATATCAGTCTCCGTGCTCTAATAATGCATTCCCTTTTTATCCCCATCCCAGGATGTAGAGGCTTCCCAAAATGTATTTGCTTTTAAATGACCAATTTGTAAAAATCTCTCCTACAGATAATATCACCTACTGCACTGTTTTTGGCCGCAAAGGTGGAGGAGCAGGCTCGAAAGCTTGAGCACGTCATCAAAGTAGCCCACGCGTGTCTCCACCCCCTCGAGCCGCTGCTGGACACAAAGTGTGACGTATGTAAAAACGGGGTCTCCTGTCCTTACAAGCCTGAAACCAAAGCTGTCTGACAGGAATGCCAAACCCACGGATGGTTTGAATTTGTTGTCATCCCAAATTGTATAAGATGATTCAGAAATCATTCTACTTTGATTGACAGTTATTTTGAATTACTTTTTAATTCATTGACTTATTCTCAGACTGCACCTGCAGTAGAAAGGCTAGGCCTTATGACCTGACCTGTTGATAGGTGTGCCTACAACCAGAAGTTGAGTAACTCTGTACTGAAACTCATAGCAGAGGAAGGAAGAATGAGACTCCAGTTTACTCTAGACCAGTAGTTAGTTCCATTTGATTTACATCAAGTTTAAAGTTCTAAGTTTAGCTCTGATAGAAGATTGATACATTCAGCACTGATACAGGTTTTTGAATGAACAAAATATCAGTGTGTACATTAAATAATAAACAATAGTTCTCATAGTTCCTGTTACTAGAATAAACTCATTTATTCTAGTATGCACATAATAGTCTTTTAAAAACCAGCTCAGTGACAGTAAAGGTGATTTCACTCTCTGGGTTGTGTTCTTACAAAACTGAGCATGTGCGTACATGCATTTAGAACAGATATACCAGGGTCTAGCCCTATGTGTAGTCTAGGTTAACCTCAAACTCAGTCTTTCTGCCTCCACCTGCCAAGGGTGTAGGCACAAGACCCAGCTTCTGTGTGACGCATTGCTTCCTTCTCACCTGAGCCAATTGTTAAGGTCCTGAGGCTGGAGGGGCAGGGAGAACCTTGTGAGAGGTTCCTGAATTTTAGGGGAAATGTATTGTGATATTTAGAGTCTCTACGGTGAATGGATGATATTGATCTAGGAACTTAAGATTTGCCTTTCCTGGGGGAGTTAATTATAAAAGTAGCTCACAGACATGAGTTGGTAAGTTTTCTCTTAAAAGGCGAGCTTGATTTAAGTGCTCTCCATGGCTTGGTGCTCCTGTGTTTGGTATCTAGAAGTAGCAGTGCCTGTGAACTTGTACTATGTAGACTGTGGGTCCTTATTCAACTAAGCCACCCTGTTTCCTAGTACTGTTTTCTTTGTCCCTTTGGCTTTGTTTACATCTGTATTGAAAGGAGGCTTCATTTAGACATGTCCCAGGAGCAGCAGTGTTCATGTAGTGCCTCGTATTTGTTTTATCAGCCACAGTTTTCTATATTTACAGTACATATATTTGAGACAGAGTCTCTCTAAATAGTCCCAGCTATCTTGGAACTCACTCTGTAGACCAGGCTGGCCTCAAACTCATAGAGCTCTGCCTGCCTGTGCCTCCCGTGTGCTGGGATCAAAGGTGTATGCCATCATACCAACTCTCTTTGCCTCATATTTGCAAGCACCTGTTATTCTATAGTCTATGAGGTCTAACAGTCCAGAACTCTCTAAGTATTGTATTTATTCTAAACATCTAATACCATTTTTATCTGGCAGGCTTATCTGCAGCAGACTCAAGAACTGGTTTTACTTGAAACTATAATGCTACAAACACTGGGTATGTGTGCTTATATCATTTTGTGTTCACTAATGCAGTATCCTAAATAAAAATTTCTAGAATAGCTTCTTATTGAAAGTTGTTTGAAACTACTTTGGAATGAAATAGTATTGCTTAATCTTTCTAAGTAGCCATTTTTCCAAATTTTCTTCTGGTATATCTTAGTTGAGCGGTGCCCGTGGCTTCAGTGTACTGGGTTTCACCGTGACAGCTCTCTGCCTCACTGCGAGTTACACAGTGATGTGAGATAGGTCTTAGTACAGAGGTGGTGGTGTGTACCGTAATTTCTGCAGTCCTCTTATTTAAACATGATGTCATTATTTGAGTGAACTTTGATAATAAGCAAACTGGTTAAGAAAGTTATTAGACTTAGCTGGGCAATGGTGGCGCACGCCTTTAATCCTAGCACTTGGGAGGCAGAGGCAGGCGAATTTCTGAGTTTGAGACCAGCCTGGTCTACAGAGTGAGTTCCAGGAAAGCCAGGGCTACACAGAAAAACCCTGACTCAAAAATACCAAAATAAAATTTTTTTTAAAAAAAAAAGGAATATTAGACTTATCTGAAGTTAAGTGACCTTAGAAAAGAGCCTAGCAAGTTGAGGTCAAATAAATACAAGCTCTGGGGAGATCAGAATTTAAATCTACAGGTTTCTGATCACCTTTGTAAACTTGAGACAGTTTCCTTACCAGTTACACTTCCATACTGTACATGTGGAATAAAGACTGCTTTGTATTTCAGTTATTCCATTCTCAAATATTAAATAGAAATAGAAATAGCAGGAATGGTGGTACATGCCTTTATTCCCAGCACTCAGGAGGCCAAAATAGGCGGCTCTCTTGAGTTTGAGGGCAGCCAGGTCTACATAGTGACCCTGTCTCAAAAAGAATGACAGATAGGCGCGCGCGCGCGCGCGCACACACACACACAACACACACACACACACACACACACACACACACGTGTGCTGGCAGATTTTTATTATACAAGTAGTTTATTTGAAACGCATGGATTAAGTTTTATTAGAGGCACAAAATGAAAGTGAGTGTATTGCCTCTGAGTCCACCTATTTGCCATTGTTGTTTTAATTACAACATTTACATGAATTTCTGAAAACTTTCAGACATTTGAGAGTAATATGTTATATTATAAAAGAAAAACTTATTTTTCTGGTCTGAAGGCTTTACATAGGAGCTGTAGATGGGAGTCAGGGAGAACCATCAGCTTCTGTGCTTCTGGCCACTAAGAGGCAGTCAGTGCCTTATGACACACTCTTACACATGGAGAAGGAATGCCTAATACTTAAGTGTACATAAGAAAACAGATCTCAGCCGGACACTGGTGGCACACGCCTTTGATCTCAGCACTTGGGAGGCAGGGGCAGACGGATTTCTGAGTTCAAGACCAGCCTGGTCTACAGAATGAGTTCCAGGACAGCCAGGGCTACACAGAGAAAACCTGTCTCGAAAAAACAAACAAAAAAAGAAAACAGATATCCTTAGTTGAAATATTACTTTGCTAGTTAATTTCAAGAGGGATATAAATAAAATACACCTTATAAACTCCCGATTACTCATCTATTAGACTTTTACTCTAAAAATTCTAAAAATTTTAAATTCTAAAAATACTAGATAATAAAATGTAAGAGCTGATAGGATAGTCATTGAAAGCTTCCCAACACTTCTTTGGTGTTTGAAGATACTTAGAAACCATGTGCAGCATAGCTCCCTGTGCACATAACTCCTTAGGAGATGGAGCTCACTCTGATTTAACAGGACAGTTAAGACAGCTGTAGTAGTTAAACTTCTTTGGTGCTGCTGTTGGCAGCGAGTATGTTTATGAAAAACGTTTTTCCACATCTTCTGAAGCAAAGATTTATTTTTAATGTTAAAGAGATAATACATAAACTTCAGCCATGATAATTATTTGATGATTTGAACATAAGCCCAGGTGAATTAAAATCCTAAATTTTAGATCAAGTTGTCCTTGTTTAAATAATTGTCTGTTTTCCTATTGAGAAATAAGAAACTAGTTACTGTTTACACTGGAGGGTAGTATATGTGTCAGCAATGAGAAGCTTTAATGTTGGCCTTGGAATCAATCCCCTTAACACTGAAGAGTGTGCTAGACATTTATGATTGTGTGGCAAGCCGCATTGCTCAGGCAAGTACTGTAGTGGTAAGTAGGTGGGAAAAAAAGTGCTTTTCATTTCAGGTTTTGAGATCACCATTGAACACCCACACACAGATGTGGTGAAATGCACCCAGTTAGTAAGAGGTGAGTGGTCCCTCAGCCATTGGGGTGAGTGAAGGGCGGTGAGTTTGTCCTCTAGGATTGGTATGGATACTGTGTATTCTAGCCTTTTGTTGGGTTTTATTAAAAAGTGCAAATGTCATTTTGAAATAGTGTTCTGTATCTTAGTCATCTGCTTCTGTCTGTGTTTTCCAAGTGCATTTGGTTGCTTTTGTGTGGTAACCGAGAAAACTAACAACTCTCATGCCCTGCTATGGTGCCGTTACACCTTATGTTAGCAAGAGCTGTTTGTCTGTTGTGGCACCAGAGCCCCTCCCACAGGCTGCCAGTGTTGCTTCTCAAGTTCCCATTGGATTGCTTATGGTGCCTCACAGCTTCCGGGGTCTGCTTCTGTGCTTTTGATCCTTTTGAAAGTAAAATCCTGTGGTTTTGATCTCTTACCTCTAGGGTTTTGGGGGTGTGTTTGTGCCTGTGTGCGTGTCTGTGTGTGTCTCTGTGTGTGTCTGTGTGTTCACATTCTTAGTATTTACCTTAATGGTCATTTATTCTAAACTGAATTCATTTTACATCTAGATTGCATTTTATTTTGCAAATGGCAGCAGAGGCTTCAAGCCAGCATCTTTGCTAACAGAGTACAGTTCTAAAACTAGGAACATATATTACCAGAGAAATGTTTTACTTTGCAAAACACAATATTTTAATTATAATTCCTATTCTTCACAAGCATATAAATATACTTTGTAGCACAGTTGTTTCCCTAGTTACAGTATAGAATCAAATAGCAACTAGCAGTACATGTTAAGAAAAGCATGTAAGTTGGTCTCATTGAAAGCTTGAAAGAATAAACCAATCTGTGCAAGGTAGCACACCATGTAATTTGCTCTAAATCAAGAGCCTAATGAAGAAAGACATTAGTGTGTGTTTAGCAAAGGTACTATTTACTAAGGTACCGCCTTAGTAAATAAGACTGGATTTTAAACCGACACTTAAAAACAACAGATTTGACTATTCCCACAAAGTTTTGGGTATTTTTGTTTGTTCGTTTTGTTTTGATGTTGTTCTATTAAAGTCTGATATCCTGAACCTTGAGTGCAAAATTGTGTGTGTGTGTGTGTGTGTGTGTGTGTGTGTGTGTGTGCGCGCGCGCACGCGTGTTCATTCCTCTGGCTCAGCTTTGAGGTGGCTGCACTTCCTCTCTTTAAAGATTTTCTTTTATCTTTACTGTCTGTTTCCTTTGCTCTGTTACAACTTAGAACTAACGACACTTTACGTTCCTTCCTTCCTATGTTGAATTTAGATACAGCCCTTAGGAAACATGATACCACAATTGAGTATTTTTATTATTCTGTGGGAGTTTTGGTGGGTGGTGGTGGGTAGATATGGTTTGTGTGAAGCCCTCACCTCCCACTCCAGATGAGACAGTTGCTACTTTGCTGCACAATTGGCTGTTGTCATTTTACCAGGGACCTTTCACTCTGATCTCTCCTTCCCTCCCCACCAGGAAAGAATACCATACTTAAGTCACACTGCCTCCAAGACCTCTGGTGCTCTGACAATCTTCCTTAGCACAGCTCTGCCAGACCCAATCCCTTTTGTTAAACCTTCCCTTGATGATCACATGGGGCAGCAGGGATCACAGGTGCCAAGAGTGAAAACTAGGAGGGGAAGGACTTTGGGGGCTTGGGGGGGTGGGGCTTGGGGGCTGCCAAGTTAGTGATTTTTTATCAGAAGGGGTGGGGGTGGGGCTGGTGAGGGCTTTCTGTTGGGAAGAGCATGGGGTAGGGGAAGGAAAACTGTTTTAGTGTCTTATGAAACTAGCTAAAAATTGCTTTCCTGTTGGGGACCAATGTCGGAAGCATTCCCCCTAGAATATTCCTCTTTCTAGGTTTTATCTCTAATTGGAGTCTATAAGTTAAAAAACTAGTACAGTGGAGCTTCCTATATTCTGTTGATATATAATAACAATATATAACAATATGGTAAAGAACTGAGATTTATGTGCTTAGAAGTTTGGGGTGGGGGGTTTTGCTCCATTTTGAAGGAAAAATTTAAGCCAGCCTAAATATAATGTCAGGATTAAGTTTGGCAGGCAACTCTTCATATTTTGTATTAGACTTCAAAACCTTTTTTTTCTTCTTCTTTTTGTTTTTTTTTTTGTTTTGTTTTGTTTTTTGTTGTTGTTTTTTTTTTTTTTAATCCAGGAGAATGCTTTATTTCAACTTTTAGCTGACTAGATGCTTTACTTAGTAACAAGTTTAGCCCTTGTAACTGGCTAGCTAAAAGCAAATCGGCTTGTTTCTCAGATCTATGGGGGATAGCAAGAAACATTTGAGTGAATGTTGTTGAAGATTTTCAGTAGTATAGAAAATGATGGCGCTCTTGTGATATTTGTAAGTAGTAAGTAAAATTTACTTTTTGTGTACAAATCTTTGCTGTTTTGTTGTATTGAGAGTTTTGTGATGTTGGCATGTTGAAGCTGATGATGTTGTCTTCGTTCTTCTTTCTTTTCTTACAGCAAGCAAGGATTTGGCACAGACATCCTATTTCATGGCTACCAACAGGTTGTTATCCTGACCCTCTTTGTTGCACTGTTGTAGCACACTATAGCTTCCTTTAATGCAGGGCCCCCTCAATGTGTCTCTTGCCCTTGTTGCAACAGGAGACTGGACCATCTACTGTGGTGGTACCTTCCTGGTTGCTTTGCGGTGTATTGTACAAGGGACTTTGGGCACAGAGGGGTTAAATGCACACTGTGAAGTGTAGTGGTGCTTTCTGGTGGCATATTCTCGATTTGTGAGTGCATAAGTCTAAACTTGGTAGCCTGAATAGCAGCTAAAGATTACACAGAGCTAAACTTAACCTAGAAACTTGGTAAGTATAAAGCTATTTTTAGTTTACAATTATAGTTAAATGACATTTTTTTTAATTTTCACATTGATCCAGTCTTTTAGAATAATTGCTAAAGTTTCTTAAGTAAAATTTATGTAATTTTGGACTTGTTCCAGATAATATTCCAAATAGTAAATTAGAAGTAGTCAATTATTATCAGTGCTTAGGTTTGCAGAAATAGTCTTTATTTTAAAAGTCCTGCCTTTCCATTTATATAAAGTAAAAATGTAGTGTGTGTTTGTGGCTTTTCAGTAAATGTTTCATCTATTTTAAACTAGAATAGTTTGAAGGAGCTATAAAGTGAATGTATAATTCTGTTCTGGGGTGGTGTTAAAGGTTGCAAGTTTTTTAAGTGGGCACTGTGGAAATGAGAACCAAGCTAGCTTTTTGGATTAGCAAAACTTAAGTTAGCTAGGCATGGTGGTATGCCGGTCATCCCAGACTGGACAGGGGAGATGTGAAGATCGGAATTTCAGGGTTACCCTTAACTACATACAAGTTTGAGACAAGTCTGGGCCTCGTGAGACCCTGTCTCAGAAAACTAACAAAAACCTTTATTAGAAAAACTAGCCTGTGAAATGTCACATGCCCAGTTTTTGGTCCATGATTAGAAGTAGAGACAGTATTTATTAGTATTGACCTGCTTTGAGCCTTGAAATGTCTTGGCATAAGGTAAGTACTCTTTGAGACTTTGCTGTAAGGGACATAGAAAATGTCCATGAACGAGAACTGCTAATTAAGCCATATCAAATGGTCTAAAATCTTTGATTATGATATTAAAATTGCTTTGTTTTATAAAGTCTCTGTATGTGTGTATGTGTTTTAAGAAAAAAAAACAAGACTACCACAAAAATGGGTTAAAAGTTATAGTTTGCATATAATGATTATTGTAAAAATGTTCTTTTATTTATATAATACTTTACTAGGTTTTAAAACAAAAATTTATTAGTATTAATCATGAAAGCAAAATATTAATATATTATTGAGGAATGAAAATTAGGAAAGTGTTTCATGATCTATAACGATTTTTTTATTACATTTTCAGTAGTGTTAGCTATTAATTTAATAGAATATCATGTAAAGAAAAACACTTCTGATTTTATGTTGCTTTTGTCTTACTGGCAAATGTTTTTCTTTGTTTTACATATTTTGAATTTCTGTGGCACTCCACTTTTAAATCTGCTCTGCACCAGTTTGCATCTTACGACCTTCTGTCTTCAGTACAAACCCACAGTGATAGCATGTGTATGCATTCATTTGGCTTGCAAATGGTCCAATTGGGAGATTCCTGTGTCAACAGACGGAAAGCACTGGTGGGAGTATGTGGACCCTACGGTGACCCTGGAGCTGCTCGATGGTAAGCAGCAGTCCCTCCCTGGGGGTAGAGAGGACACTGGAAGCCTTCAGGGTATGCACTGCCCGCCTGAGGCAGGGGACACCATAGTGGCATTGTGGGGCAAAGGCCATACTTGTCTAACTGGTTATAGTTGGCCTGCCCCACTGGGAAAACATGCTTTTTTTAAAAAAAGTAATTCTTCCCCTTGTGGGGTGTGTGTGTGTGTGTGTGTGTGTGTGTGTGTACACATGAAGATTTGTGTAGGAAATTTGAGGCAAAACATTCTCATCTATACTGAACCCCAAAAGTATCTGGGCCTTTGCTCAATTTGCTGGAGTCAGATGAGAAGTTGGTCTTTCAGAGGAAGAAATAGAGTTCCCAGCATTGGGTTTTATTTTATCCAGACTTGCTCAAAAAGCTCCTGAGACTAAACAGGAAACAATCTTAGATTACTGAGGAAGTTCCACCTAAAATTCACGGCTGACTTAGATATTAGTTGATGGGTACTTTTTAGCACAGTTTTACAGACTGACCTTGGCGGCACTGGTGCTACAGTCAAGGTTGTTGGGTGCGGGCATCGAGCCTGGGCTTGTAAGGCTGGCCAGCACTCTCCACTGAGCTGCCTTCCCTCTGTCCGACTCCTCCCAGGCTGAATATGGTATGCGTGGTTTTTGTGTGTTCTACACTGAGACCTTTTGTATTATTGTACTTGTTGCTGTCACTCTTGACATTTGCCTAGGCTAGGTGACAGGGAAGCTTGCTATTTGTTTCAAAAATGAGTGACTGTGCAGTCTCAGTGCTTGGCTCTCTTGTGACAGATGGACTTGTCATGGCTAATACAGATGATAATCTGGCTCTCTTGACATGTCTGCCATTGACTATCAATACAGGTTTTTAAATGATAAAATTATTTAACATAATGATACAATTTTAATCCCAAGCTTAAGACAGTGGATAACATTCTGACCAGAGTGATTTACTGCCATAATGTTCATTGGTGGGCAGTGTGAGTGTTGGAGTTTCCTTTTTTCTTTTAAACATTTAACCTTGAAATGATTTTAACCTTAAGGAAATTTGCAAAAAAAAAAAATATTACAGAATCCTTATGCTATCTTTACTTAATTTTTGTTGTTGACATCTTATATAACATTTATTAAGATTAGGAAATTAATGCTGGTATAATACTGCTGATTAAGCCTGGTTGTATTCAGATTTCACTATTTTTTCTGGTGTAGAATCTTACGTTCTATTTGTGTCCAGTTGAAATGGTCACAAGTGGTCACCTCCAAGTCATCAGGACCCTTAGCCTCCTGATTTGAAGAGTACTAAGTGCCTTTACAGAGTGGTTCTGAGTTTGTCTGTCGGGTCTCCTCGTTTGGGCTGAGTGGTCTTGGCAGGAACGCTGCAGAAGGAGGTTGTCCCTGCTTGCCTCTCCAAGCGTGGGACCGTGGCTGCTTAGTGTTTCTCACCATGCTGGTTACATGAGAAGTGATACTATTGAGTTCCCCATTTTGAAGCTGTTCTTACTCTTTGTAATTAAGCGAGCTGGGGAAAATACATTTAGTGCTATACAAATGAACGCTTTTCTCTCACACTTCTGCCTACTGATTCTAAAGAACTTGCTGGTGAACGTTTTCTATGTTAAGCATTGCTATGTAATTGGTTTGCCTGCTAGAGATTCCCACTGTCATCCTTTTTGGAGATTTATTTTCTAAGTAAGCAAGTGAAATTTGGGGAGGGATCTTTCTTTCTTTTTTTTTTTTTTTTTTTTTTTTTTTTCAAGACAGGGTTTCTCTGTGTAGCCCTGGCTGTCCTGGAACTCACTCTGTAGACCAGACTAACCTCAAACTCAGAAATCCACCTGCCTCTGCCTCCCAGAGTGCTGGGATTAAAGGTGTGTACCACCACCACCTGGCCGCGATCTTTTTTTTTTTAAATAAGAATTCAGCTTTGGAATACCAATTCAGAGTTGTGCCTGTGTATGCTGAAGACTAACTAGACGGAACAATGAAAAGGCTGACCTCTTAGGACCCTTTTCAGTATTACCTACTTGAGAGAGGTTCGCATCCTAAAGGCATTATCTAAGCTTTAAACTTAAATTTTATTTTTAGAGCTAACACATGAGTTTCTACAAATATTGGAGAAAACGCCTAGTAGGTTGAAGAGGATTCGAAACTGGAGGGTAAGAGAATTGGCAGGATTTAATTAACCAAAAAATCAGTTTGTCACTCGTCTAGCAATTGCCTAGCAAATGGTTTGAAATTGAGTGATTAAATGCTGTGCTTTGTACCATCTCTCCGCACACTGCACCACACATGGACTGCAGATGCTCAGCTCCCGTGTGCAGGAGCCCTTGCTCCAGTCCCCTACCCCCCCCCCCCGCCTTTTTTTAATTCTCTGTAATGTTGGGGAAATTCCTTTGTTTCAAGTGAGACACGTTACTGTCTCAAGACCAGGGTTGGGACACAACTGTATCTATTTCTCCAACCATAGAGCCTTCCCCTGCATTCGTTTATTGCCATAGAACTTTAAATTCGGGCGGATTTGTTTCCATGAGCTTCCTATAGAGTGTTACGAGCAAAGACATTGGTATTAAATCCCTTTGCTGTCATTGTTTCTTCTATTTCTCATTTAACTAGGCTATGGCTAAGAAACCAAAAGTAGATGGACAAGTATCTGAGACACCACTGCTTGGTTCATCTTTGGTCCAGAATTCTATTTTAGTAGATAGTGTCACTGGTGTACCTGCCAATCCAAGCTTTCAGAAACCATCAACATCAACGTTCCCTGCTCCAATACCTCTAAATTCAGGAAATACTTCTGTTCAAGATAGCCGTGCATCTGATAATTTATCAGTGCTAGCAGCAGGAATGCCCAGTACCTCATACAATTTGTCATCACACCAAGAGTGGCCTCAGCATCCAGATTCAGCCAGGACAGACCCAGTGTACACACAGAAGCAAGAGGCCACTGTCTCTGGGAGCCAATACATAAGCTTCCAGCAGGGACCGTCCATGGCACTGCATTCTGGATCACATCATAGGCCGGACAAAGCTGCTGATCACTCATCAGCTAAGCAAGAATATATTCACAAGGCTGGGAGCAGTAAACACCATGGTCCCATGCCTGCTGCTCCCGGAGGGCTTCCTCAGAAGATGTCTTTAGATAAGTACAGAGAAAAGCGGAAGCTGGAGACCCTGGATCTGGACACGAGGGATCACTATCTAGCTACCCATGCAGAGCAGCAGCACAAACACGGGCCGGCTCAGGCAGTCGCAGGGACCTCTGTCACTTCTCCCATCAAAATGAAGCTTCCCCTCACCAACTCCGACAAGCCTGAGAAACACTTGGCAGAGAAAAAGGAGAGGAGCGGATCACTGAAGCTGCGGATCCCCATCCCACCACCTGATAAAGGCCCCAGCAAAGAGGAGCTGAAGATGAAGATCAAAGTGTCATCCTCTGAAAGACACAGCTCTTCTGACGAAGGCAGTGGGAAGAGCAAGCACTCGAGCCCACACATCAGCAGAGACCACAAGGAAAAGCACAAGGAGCACCCCGCTAACCGCCACCACAGCGGCCACAAGCATTTGCACATGCACAGCGGAGGCAGTAAGCACGCGGCTGACGGGATGCCTCCCACTGTGCTGAGGAGTCCCGTGGGCCTGGGCCCTGAGGCCGTCTCCTCCGCCTCCAGTGCCCGGAAGAAGCTGCACGTCAGCGACGCCTCCCACAACCACCACTCCAAAATGAGCAAAAGTTCCAAAAGTGCAGGTAGTTCATCTAGTTCTTCCTCTGTTAAGCAGTATCTATCCTCTCACAGCTCTGTTTTTAACCATCCCTTACCCCCTCCTCCCCCTGTCACATACCAGGTGGGCTACGGACATCTCAGCACCCTCGTGAAACTGGACAAGAAACCAGTGGAGCCCCACGGTCCTGAGGCCAATCACGAGTACAGTACAAGCAGCCAGCATATGGACTACAAAGACACATTCGACATGCTGGACTCGCTGCTAAGTGCCCAAGGAATGAACATGTAAACCCTCTGTCTAGGTCAACTCTTCCTTTCCTTTTTAATTTAAAAATGGTTGGAATGGAAAACGCCCTCCTGGTCCAGCGGTGGTGCCACTGCTTCCATATTTGTAAGTGCTGCTTTGTCCTTCATTCTGAAAGAAGACATGATAGTAAAAAGCCTATCTCCACATACGATAGTGTTACCAGGACTGTAACGCATGGAACGTACAGCTGAGAACATTAGGATGAATGGCTGGCTGCTGCTAGGAACTGAGCTGCCTCAAGCTTCTGTTATTTATGATTTGAAGATTGTAGCTGGTTTTGTTGTTGCTTGGCTTTGAATGAGTGTGAATCGTTTTCTTTTGTGTATTTATACTTGTATGTATGGATTGCATGTCTCAGTGATAAAGGGATAAAACAGTATACTGACAACTGTTTACAAGAAAGTGGAGAAAAATGTACATACATTTTTGTATGTTTAGATATTACCATAAATACTCAGGATTGGAGCTGCTTGTAAGTATAACAATATACAGAATAACTTTATTTTCTCTTGTCAGAGTCCATCACTAATCTAAAACACAAGTGGCACTTTTTTATGTTAACCTTAAACTCTAGGCCTTACTGGAAGCCGCTGAGGGGACACTTCACTACTAGATGGGAATGTGGTGCCATGGGTGGTCCTAACACTGGGAAGCACTCAGTTTGCCTTCAAAGCTTCTGGCCAGATTGGCTGCAGAATCAGCCACTGGTTTCTGAAGGCTTGAAGAGGAAAAAAAAAATAAAGTTTACATACTCTTGATGTGAAGTGCATTTAAATGTATGCTGGCCTGTTGCAGTGCTGTGGAAAGCAGCTAATAATGGGTGTGAGGATGGCTGTGACCGCTCACGGCAGCTCCCAGTGAAGAGTAGTCCATTGCTTCAGGAACGCTGACACTACAGATCTAAGAGTGAACAGGGGTCACTTTTCCTTTAGCGTTTGCAGTGACACCATAGTCTTGAATATACTCTTCCCATGGAGAGAGAGAGAGAGAGAGAGAGAGAGAGAGAGAGAGAGAGAGTGTGTGTGTGTGTGTGTGTGTCAGAGAGAGAGAGAAGTGAGAGGGGGGGGTGAGAGGGAATGAGAGAGAGAATGAAAATGAGTGCTGTGTGTGAGGGAGAGATACCATATTTCTTTTTCAGGTAAATGCAGTCTTCCTTATAAAAATGAAATTAAATCTATGCTCTCTTGATTCTTTTATATTCTAACAATAAATAAAAAAGAAAAGATTTCTGACTGTGCATTGTACCTGTATTTATAGCTTATGGTCATTATCAGGAAAATGTCAGGAAAAAGGCCAGCCTCAGCAAGCCACTGCTGGGGTTTTACATTGGTTTGCACGTCTTAGTAGGTTCTCATTGAGGTCATGCTTGCACTGTCCCCTGACGCCTGGTCAGGGGATGGACTGACTTGTCTAAATTTGGTGTAAGCACCAATAGTATGGCTCTTGTCTCTTGCCTAATCTTGAATTTATTTCTGTGGTAAGTCTTAGCTGTTGAGTCTCTTAAGATGGGTCTGATTCAACTTGTATTGAATCACAAGTTTTCCTCTGTATATGAAATGTTTTGTTATAAAGCCACTGATCTGTGCACAATTGTAATTTTATTCAAGTATGTTGTGGTTGTAAATATTAGAGTTTGAGCCTTGTACTCTACTTTTATTTAGCAGTTATCTCATTTGCCAGTAGCCGTTTCTTTTTTTAAAGAAAATTGTTGATTATTTTGTCAATGTTATTTGAACCTGGGAGCTTCTTTGTGGGGACTCAGCCTAGCAGGCTATCCCTCACTCTGTTCTTGTCTTGAATTGGTAATCTTTGTTACTATGTGATTTTTGTTGCTGTGTAGTATACTATTGTATCATAAACACAAAGATTTTGATACAGTTACGGTTTTACCGTGGTACATTTCCAAGAACTAGCATAGAATTTAAACAGAGTACAAGGTGAGGGAGGGAAGGGTTTTTTTGTTCTTGGTGATTTAGATGTGAAGCCTCAACAGAGCATCATGTGAACTGACATGAGGTGGTCGTGCTACTGTATCATTGGGAGTGATGCCAGGAATTTTAATCAGCTTTCGTAAAGAGTATCCAGAGAAGTAGTGAACTTATTTTCAGTATGAATAGAAAACAATGTGAATATTTAAGGTCTGGGACTATAGTTAAACTTCACTAAGGATTTTCAGAAATGTGTTGTTTTTTGTTTGTTTTTGTTTTTTGTTGTTTTTTTAGATATGGGAATAAAGGTAATTTTGTTGAATCTTTATTGGTGCTAATGATGGACAGTTAAACAGATAGTGTATGTGCTGTGGATAAGTACACTTAGTACTTCCAGAGTTGACTTTGAAATGCTATGTATTCACTTTTCACTCTGTAAATGTAATTCTTTACGATGACTATTTATTAAAAGGCAGTCAGTTGTGATTTTTACAGGATTCTGTGAACTATTCAAACTCTTCAACCTCAGAACAAGATGCTAAAACCACAATGGAGGAAAATTCGTGACTCCTCCTTTCCTTCCACTAAGGAAAACCCTCATAATTAATATCACCATGAATTTGCTTGAACGATCTTGTTTGCATAACATAGTTCACTTGCATGGTCCCATTAGACTCTACCAAAGAAAAGACTCAATAAATGGACATTCTGTTGTGAGTCTTGTAAGTAGCCATAAATAACCAAAATAGTATCAGACTTAGGTGTGAAATTTCACATGTGCATAGTACTGTTAAGGTGATACATTTTTTGATGAGTTTTTTAATACTTGAAAATAATTAAAAAGCATTCTTTACATCATACTATAAAAGAGTGATTCATTCTAAAGCTGTGTTTCCTAGGTTTGTGACCTTTTTGCAAAAGCACATTGTAATCAGAGGCTTCCTGTCTACCTCTCAGCTAATTTTCTAAAATCAAGATGTGCTTCCTAAATATTTGCCTTAGCTACTAACACACGCTGTCTTCAGAACCAAAGCAAAGGTGTTTGTTTGTGGGAGGTTCTTGGAGGCCTGCATTACAAACTCAGTGCCAGCGCCCACTGATAGATAAGGCCGGTGTCTCCTGGTAGCAAGTGACAGTGCCAGTCCTGGGTACACTTTAGAGCAGTGAATACTGGAGTATCAGCTTTAAAGATGTCTTCCATGGTATTGGGTGGTTTCTTTAGGGATGTGCCATCAGAAAGTAGTAGTTACATAGAACTCCCAAACATTTGAACTTGTCTGTATCCCTTTGAAGTAAAAATAGAACAGGTTAGGATTTACTTTAGAGAACCAGTTTGACATGTTATCATTAGTTATCAAATACCTTGCCTTAAGATGTTTCAAGAAAATATGTATTCTTAGAATTTAAATTCTGATTTTATTTGCATTATATAAGCTGCTGCCTATATAATGCATGAGTGAGTGCCACATGATCTGTTGGTTGGATGACTTAAGATTCCTGCACTATGGAGATGGCTTATTCTGATAACTTCTCAGAAAAAGAGAAGTCTCTGGTTTGGCATCTTTGAGGTGAGACATGGTCTTGCTCTATAACCAGGAAAAGGGCTGACTGCAATCCACTCTCCTGTCTCCACCCATGCCTGGATCAGTGATTCTTAACTTATTCCCAATCTTATATAAGCAAAAAGGCACTTCAAACTTAGACTTAATTTGCCAGAAGATTCTGAGAAAAATCTGGAAGCTCTTCTTAACTAAGGACCTTTGATTTCATATCTAGATGCAGCAGTTTCCCCCGTAGGGGCCTCTCCCAGGAGGCGGTAGGACCCACTCAGCACACTTTCACAGGGGAGGAGACTAGGGGACCAGGAGTTGATTGGGTTTAGTTCTGTGCCTGTTGGTTTCAGGTGGGCGGGTTAAAACATCTGACCACAGGGAGAGCGCATTCCTGTTTTTTTCCTCAGTACTTGATGTTGAGACAAGGGTGTGCAGGCACAGCTGTAGTGCAGGCCCACAGATGTTTGGAGGGCAGCTTTGGCCTAGACAACAGCCAAGTCAGGTGCTCGCTGGAAACTTCTTAGTTGGTGATCTTGGTACTACGAGCTCTTGAGTATGTCCCATTATTTCAGTGTTTGAAGTATGCCCAGCCAGCGCCCGGCTGTGTGAGCCCCCTTTTCTGGCTTATAATTCATCTCTCCTGCCCGGCCGGCATACTTCTTGAGGTGTGCTTCATGGGTAGGAGCAGCTCACGTTGTATAAAGCCGACCTCATCCTTCACTGCAGTTCAGTAATTCAAGTCAAGCCCGTGAAGTCTGTAGTTTCTTTTGTTTCCAAGTTTGGAGAGGAAGCCTCGCTTTATTAAAACCTCTAGCCGACAAGTTGATTTAGTAGTTTGTGAACTTGCTCCGCCCGGTAGCGAGCGGCGTCTCTTGATTAGGAAAACTTCCCTGGAGTACCATTTTGTTATTGAGTGGCAAAATTTGGACATCCAAAACCCTTGTGGATAATTGAGTGAAACAAGAAAATGTGTATACTGGCATGAATTAGCCATTGAATTTCAGCTTCTCGTTACATAAGGAATTATTAATAAAGTTTGTTTATTGACAACCAAATCCAAGGCTGTAATATGTTTTAAGTTAATGTGAATCCAAAATAACAGTTCTTGGGAAAGTGGGAAGTTCGCCGTGATATAATTGATTCTCATCTATTATCTAGGAAGAAGGTGTTTTTTTTTTTTTTCTTTTTTTCTTTTTCTTTTGTAATGTGTAGCCCAGGCTGGCTGACCTCCAATTCTCTATGTAGCTGGAACTGGCCTTGAGCTCGTAACCAGCATTTCCCAAGTGCTGTGATTACAAACAAACGTGCGGCACGACATCTCACTCTGCCTTGTCAATATTCCTTAAGTACGCTCCAGTTGTCCGGGCTTTCTGCTCGAAAGAATGAAAGTTATTCATGATTTTAATAAAGTAGAATTAGGACGTTTGCTCAGTAAATACACATTTTTATATATTTATAGTATACAAAATATAGTAGATTTTATACATTTTATAGTAAAATGCATTTTTAAGCTTAAATATAAATGTCTTTTTTAACCCACAGATTTGTATTAGCAGAGACAGGTGCAATCAGTTCTTTTGTTTGTTTGTTTTTTGTTTTTGGATTTGGTTTTTTCGAGACAGGGTTTCTCTCTATAGCCCTGGCTGTCCTGTCCACTGCCCGGCTGCAATCAGTTCTTAATCCTGGGACATGCATCTACCTGGTACAGGTTGTTCGCGCATCCACCTCTGGCCTGTCTCACTAAAAAGGCATCCACTTAGCTGGGTGTGGTGGCACGGGCCTGGAGTCCCTCCCAGGACTCTGGAGGCAGGCGAAGCACTGAGTTTGAGGCTAGCCTTCTATAAAGAGAGTTCCAGGATAGCCAGGGCTGTTATACAGAGAAACTTTTTTTTTTTTTTTTTTTAAGCCATCCACTTTAGTTGTGCATGGTCATCTTTGGCCTCCGGGCTAAGAGAAGCTCGTTTTAAACCTTTCCAGGTCCGAGTCTCTAAGACAGCTCTTCTATTTTGTATGTTTATTTGGGGGTCTGTGGGGTCGAGATTCTGCCCACCATGCAGGCAGTGTGCCAAGCAGCTCCACCTGCTTGCTGAACCATCTCACTGGCCTGTCTTTACAGATGAATTTATCCACCACCACATTTCATAATCTGGGATGTGCTGACAACAGCAAAAAGCTAAACTAAAGCAAGCCCCTCACTGAAGTGGTACTGTGGAGTACTACTTAGGCAGAAACGGTTTAAAGTTTATAACATTTTTTTTGCCCTTTTTAACTGATTCTTTTATATATATACATATATATATGTATGTATATGTGTATATATATATATATATATATTTTTTTTTTTTTTTTTTTGGTTTTTTGAGACAGGGTTTCTCTGTGTAGTCCTGGCTGTCCTGGAACTCACTCTGTAGACCAGGCTGGCCTCAAACTCAGAAATCCGCCTGCCTCTGCCTCCCAAGTGCTGGGATTAAAGGCATGCGCCACCACAGCCCAGCTTTATTTACATTTCTAATGTCCCTCTTTCTAGTTCCCCCTCCCAAAAACCCCTCCTTCCATCCCCCCTCCCCTTTGCCTCTATGAGGGTGCTGCCCCCACCCCCACTCCCACCTCACCCTTCTAGCATCCCCTTACACTAGGGCATCGAGCGAGCGTTACTGCTGAGTGGAGAACAGACAGCTTTTTGTACCATTGAAGGACTCAGTCATGAACTGGATTTGCGTCTTTGATTTACTTCCCTGAAATAGAATATAGCTAATACCATCTCCAAACTGAATCCATAGAAGGGGGCGGGGAGCATCTAACTTGTATAAGACTGTAGAGATCTTAGTTGTGTAGCCTTGAGTAAGTGTGTGGTAAGAGGCCGACACTGGGGACTGTATTCACTGTTGGCTAGGGTACATTCTGTGACAGTCTCTCCCTGAACTCAGCTCACCACCTGGCTATACTACCTGGCTGCCCTGCCTCAGCACTGGGTTACAGCAGAACGCCTCCTCTCCCGGTTCCTGCCTCCCAAGTACTGGGATTGTAGGTGTGTACCATGACTCCTGGTCAAAATGACAGATTTTGGTCTTGGTGCCATCCAAGTAAAATAAGAAATGGTCACCCCTTCTTCATATTAAGTATGCAAAAATAGGAATATGAAGAAAAAGAATGAAAGACAAAGCTTGAAGTTACAGGTTGGCCACAGGAAAATATTTTTACCTCCCCAGGCTGCATTTCTCAAAAACAAGCAGAAATGTAGTTTGACTTTGACAAAGACTGATACTAGTGTCAGATATATCTACGAAAGGGAGGTAGACAGGCTCTCATGTAGCCCAGGCTGGCCTTGAACTCACTAGAGGATAACCTTGAACTTCTGATCCTCGTGCCTTCATCCACCTCCCAGGTGCTGGGATTAAAAGTACTTAGTAGTCTGTGCAGTACTTAGCATGTGTGTCCAGAGACTGGACCCACACATGGATGCTGCCCCTGAGCCCTGCACCTGCTCCAGACCTGTTCCATGGCTGCTTTATTGTTGGAGCATTCTGAGTTTGTGGCTGTCTTTAAAAGGATCAAACAATAGTCTTTAACAACAGCTCTCAAGCTTAAAAAAAATAAATAAAGCATCAGAAGTAGCCTACTAAAGTAAAAGGGCTTATGATCTTAACAACTTTTAATGGTGTTTAGAAACAAAACAAAACAAAAAAACTTGAGCCAGGCAGTGGTGTGGCCCATGCCTTTCCCAGCATCTAGAAGGCAGAGGCAGGTGGATCAGGCCAGCCTGGTCTACAGAGCGAGTTCCAGGACTACACTGAAGAATTCCTGTCTCAAGAAACCACAAAAAGGAGGGAGAGAGGAAGAAAGGAGGGAAGAAGGAAGGAAGGAAGGGAAATAGTTTGACTACAGTGGGGAGGGCCCCAGGCAGAGCGACCAGAATCTGTAACCCGCTATCCTGACTCCCTCTAGCAGACTTAGTGTTTGTCCCCCTTGCTGTGAGCTTTCAGCTAGTCCTCCCTGTGGGTGTAACCTGACTCTAAGAGCAACTGTCAAGACACGTGCCTAGGAAACTGTAGGGAAAGCAGCCCGAGGTCTGTCCCCAGCCCTTAAATAGTTCAAAGTATTTGAATATTAAAAAACAATCTAAGACCATAAAGCGTTTGAAAGTAAAACAGCAGGGCAGGCGTGCGGTAAGTCCCAGCGGCTGGTGGGAGGGGCAGATGGCGAAAGTGAGGCCTTCTACAGCAGGGCAAGCCGCCAGGGAAACATCAGGTGGGGTTGTCATGGTTTCTATTGCTGGGATAAACACCACGACTAAAAATGTCAGCTTATACTGCTATATCACAGTCCTTCACTGAGGAAGTCAAGACCAGAACTCAAACAGTAAGAACCTGGAGGCAGGTGCTGATGCAGACACCATATAAGAACCATGCTTCCTGGCTCGCTCAGCCTCCCACAGCCATCACTAAGAAAAAGCATCACATACAGACTTGCCTACAGACCTTACAGTGTGTCTTAGTCAGAGTTTCTATCAAATGCTGTTTCACAAAACATCATGACCAAGAAGCAAGTTGGGAAGGAAAAGGGTTTATTCATCTTACACTTCCCACACAGCTGTTCATCACCAAAGGAAGTCAGTTCAGGAACTCACACAGGGTAGGAACTTGGAGGTAGGTGAGGGTGCAGAGGTCATGGAGGGATACTTGCTTCCCCTGGCTTACTCAGCTTGCTTGCTTATAGAACCCAGGATTACCCGCCCAGGGATAGCACCACCCACAATGGGCCCTCCCACCCTTGATCACTGATTGAGAAAATGCCCCACAGCTGGATCTCATGGAGGCATTTCCTCAAGAGAGGCTCCTTTCTCTGTGATAACTCCAGTTTGTGTCAAAACACACAAAACCAGCAAGTACACAGAGACATTCTCTTAGTTGAGATTTTTCTCTCTGGTGACTCTAGCTTGTATCAAGTTGACATAAAACTGGCCAGTACAGGAGTCTTCAGAGAAACCATCATGTGAAAACATCAAGGAAAAGTGTATTTAAAACTACAAGTCAGGCAGTGGTGGTACAGCCTTTAATTCTAGCACTGGGGAGGCAGAGGTAGGTAAATCTCTGAGTTTAAGGCCAGCTTGGTCTATAGAGCAAGTTCTAGGTAGTACAGTCAAGGCTGCACAGAGAAACCCTATCTCAAAAACAAAATGAAAAGGAAAATACACAGAAGCAAAAAGAACAATTAGTGGGTTTTTTTTTTTTCTTAAATACTATTTTTTTTAAACCTATACAAAAGTGCTTTTTAGTTCTGACCCATTTCTCCAGCCCAAAAGTTACATCTTTTAAAACTAAAATTCAGAAAAGTAGGCAGGTTTAGCAGTGAAGATATGTAAAGAGCTGCCCAGCTTCCCGAAGACTTCTGTGTTCTGGGACAGAAAGAATGCCAGGGGCCCCTTAGCTCCATCTCTTACTCGGTCTAAGGTTCCTGGAATCCAAGGTTATCATGAGATTCCTGGGGAAATTCCAAGTTCCTGATATTCATTACTCCAAAGCCTAATAGCGAAAGTGTCATGTACACACACACACACACACACACACACACACACAATTTCTGCCGGGTTGTTACACCATCACAGTCAGCATCCCCTGGAATCTCTCACCTTACCTTCCCAACTTCCTCCAGACTTCTTTTGCAAGACTTCAGTCTCCCACAACCATGTTGAAAAGCACTGCGGTGGGGCTGGAGGGATGGCTGGGCAGAGTTAACAGCATGTGCTGCTCTTACAAAGTTCCCGGCACACACATCTGGTGGCGCACAACTGCCTGGAACTCCGGTTTCAGAGCATCTGACATCATCTTCCGACCTCTGTGGACACCTGCACTCACATGGTGCACATACATACACTCAGGTACACATTTTAAAAACTTTTAAATCATTAACAGGGAGATGACTTAGCAGTTAAGAGCACTGACTGCTCTTCCAGAGGTCCTGAGTTCAATTCCCAGCAACCACATGTAATGGGATCCGATGTCCTCTTCTGGTGTGTCTGAAGACAACTACAGTGTACTCATAAATTTTTAAAACTTTAAAAGAAAAACCACTAGGATCACCCCAAGCTTGCTATCCAGCCTATCCAATGGGTGAGCTCCAGTTTCAGTTTCAAAACATAAAGTAGACAACAGAGGGAGACACCAAAGTCAACCTTTGATGTACACATGGTGCGCAAACACAAAAGCACACACAGGGAGACACACAAACGTTATCAGGCAAAATGTATGCAATTTATTTTAAACCTAAAAGGAACTAAGCCAGGTACGGTAGCTCATGCCTTTAATCCCAGCACTCCGAGGTAGAGGCAGGCAGATCTCTGTGAGTTCAAGGCTAACCTCGTCTACATAGCCAGTTTCAGGGCAGCCAGGGCTACGTACTGAGATCCTGTCTCAAAAGAACAAAAAGAAGTGTATGAATCAGTAGAGAGAGTTTGTGAGCAATCAAAATTGTAACACTGGAATGGGGTTTTTGGTAGGTTTCTTAGTCTTCTGAAATTGTTCTTCTCATGCATATAGGCAAGTTGGGCCTGAAATTTATGTAACTAAAATTTTCCAATAATGCTGCGGGATCTGGTCAAATAGGGCTAGGTTGGGTTTAGACTAGGAAAACAAGCCCCTTAACCATCATTTCCCATAGCAAAGCAGGGGCCTGGGGGTTCCAGGTGGGAAGCCGGTGTGTGCTCATTGGCTTCTCTTCAGGAAGGAGTGCTTCAGGAGCTGGACAGCAGAAGGTCTCTCATGCTGGTCCCTAAGAGGAAGAAAACAGATTAGAAGCAGCAGCACACAGCGACATGACCACTACCAAGATCTGCTTGACTCTGATGGAGACGGTAAAGACGGAGGCACAGGGGCTGAAGAGATGGTTCAGTTCAGTACGTAGGACTGCTTGCTGCTCCATGCAGAGAACAGGAATTCAGTTCCTGGTACCCAGGTTGGGTGGCTCACAACCACCCATAATTCCAACCCCAGGAGATAAGATGCTCTCTTCCTGCCTCCTTGGGCACACACACACACACACACACACACACACACACGGCACACACACACACACGGCACACACACATACACACACTCACACACACACACACACACACACGGCACACACACACATGGCACACACACATACACACACACACACACACACACACACGGCACACACACACACACACACACACACACACACACACACACTAATTAAAATAAAGATGGCACAATTGTTGGCAGTCCAATGGACTGGCTTGAGCTCCAACTCCAGTTCTGAACCATAACTTGAAGCAAGTGGCCCAAAGTTTGCTCACCCGTGCAATGGGAATTAATAATGATACCTATAGACGGGGGCGGTGGGTGATGGGGTGAATTGCTTGTCTAGCATACACAAGGTCCTAATGCTGCATAAGTTGGACTTGGTGGTGCTCCCTGTAATCCAGCATGTGGGTGCAACCAACAAGACCAGAAAACCAAGGTTATCCTTGGCTAAGCATGGAACTGGAGAACTTGAGACCACTGTGGGCTACATGAGACCTTATCTCAATTTTTAGTTAAGAAAAAACAAAAAAACTCTAACTCATTAGAAGGGGTATGCATACATGCATGTGGGTGTGCATGCATGTGTGAGTGTATGTGTGTTTGGGGGGGGTTGGTATTTTTGTTGTTGTTGCTGTTTTTCAGGATGGTTTCTCTGTAACCCTAGCTGCCCTGGAACTCACTTTGTCAACCAGGCTGCCCTAGAACTCACGAGATCCACCTGCCACCACTGCCCAGCTAATATCTACCTTTGAAAGACAAATGTGGTAGCTTTTGCAATTAAAACCAAGCCCCTACTTTTTGTTTTTTATCGTGGCTATTTTGAGATAGGATTTTTTCCAAGGAGCTTAGGCTAGTGTGGAATTTGCTGTGTAGCCCTGACTGGCTACGGACCTATAATCTTCCTGCCTTAGCCTCTTGAGCAATGAGATTACAGACACAGTCCACCATACCTAGTTAGGCCCCACCTTCCCACTATATTTTTATTCAGTCTGTTTAAAGAATAAGTACATACATTTAAGAATTCTCACCTTCATGGGTACCACGCGATAAGCTTTTGGTTGGCATTTTATTCACTTTTAAATTTGGACAAGAAGCCGGGCGGTGGTGGTGCACGCCTTTAATCCCAGCACTTGGGAGGCAGAGGCAGGAGGATTTCTGAGTTCGAGGCTAGCCTGGTCTACAGAATGAGTTCCAGGACAGCCAGGGCTACACAGAGAAACCCTGTCTCGAATGAATGAATGAATGAATGAATGAATAAATAAATAAGTAAATAAATAAATAAATAAATAAATAAATAAATTTGGACAAGAAGACGCTCAACCATCAAGGTACCTGCTGGCAAGCCTGACTGCTGAGTTCAGTCCCCAGAACTCACGTGGTGGGAGGAGAGAACCAGCTCTTGTAAGTTACCCTCTGACCTTCATACGAATGCTGGACTGATTACGCATGCCCGTCCCCCACCAACCACACAGACAGATGTAATAAAACTTAAGAACTGAGCGTTTAAACTGGGCAGTGTTGGCGCTTGCCTTTAATCCCAGCATTTTGGAGGCAGAGGGCAGGTAGATCTCTTGAGTTCAAGGACAGCCAGGGCTACGTAGAGAACCCCTGGATTACTGTTGTTGTTGTTGTTGTTATCATTATGATCATCATTGTTATTCAGATTTTAAAGTGGTTATTTATACTCTTTGGGTGTGTCTGTTTGTTGAGACAGGATTTCATGCATCCCATGCTGGCCTTGAACTTCTGATCCTTCTCCCTCCATCTCCAGAGTGCCGAAGCTACAGGCATCCGGCATGCCCGGTTTATGCGGGTGTGGAGACTGAACCAGGGCTGTGAGCATTCTAGGCAAGCATTCGGTCAACTTATGTCCATCCCCAGCCCCCGGCACAGAACGCACAGTGGGCCATAGATTGGAAGGAAACCGCTGCTGTAGGTCTCTGGGTGTCTCCTCCTTTTGGCTTTCTTACCTGGTCAGGCACAAACGCACGAAGTCCGCAGCAGGTTCCGAGAACCGGTCAGGTAGAGGAGGCATGAGGCCCCTGTGGGCTCCGATGTAAAACATGGCTGCCATCCTATCCATGGAAGCCAGCGGGGGCTTCCCCGTGGCCATCTCGAACACGGTGCAGCCGATGCTCCATATATCTGATTTCCTTCCGTAGCCCGACTCGTTGATGACCTCTGGGGCCATCCAGTACGGAGTCCCACGCATGGACTTGAGCATGTCGCTGTGGGTGCCACTGAAGCCTGCCCAGGCCAAACGCTTGGCGCAGCCAAAGTCAATCAGCTTTATCACGCCAGTTGGCATGAGCATGACGTTGTTTCCTTTGATATCGCGATGTACCACACAGTTCTCGTGGAGGTAGGCAACGCCCTGCAGGATCTGCCTCGTGTACTTACAGAACACGGTCTCAGGCAGCGGCCCAAATCGGTTTATTATGCTAGCGATGGAGCCACCAGGGACAAACTCCATGAAGATGCTCAGAGTCTTTTCCTCCAGGCACGTCCCTAGGTAGGCCACTATGTTTACGTGCTTCAGAGCCTTCAGCAAGTCTACTTCCTCCTGCAGTTTCCGGTACTCTTTCTCCGTCGCCAGCTTGTCCGAGGTATCCAAGGCCACCTGCTTGACGGCTATGAGCTGCCCCAGGCTGGTGAGCCCACAATACACCTACAGACAAGCCGAGACTTACGATTAAATTTAGACCGGAATGACATGTTCAAATGTGTCTTTCTTCCACTTCCCAGACTCTCTCCATCCTCTAAGTCATCCCATCCCCAGCTGAAGGATGCGTAGTTAAGCTAAACCCTGAATCCCAGGGAGCCAAGGTGGTGGCCAGACAGCATGACAAATAGATGACACGCAGAATTATAGTCACGTGATTAGATCAATATAAACTCTGCCTTCAGCATTCCTCAGCCACAGACTTTTAGATAAGTTGTATTGGTCCCCTCCCCCCCACCCCACTTGTCTTTTTTTTTTTTCTTTGTTAAGCTGGACATCTTGTCACATGGCTTTACCTCAGCACAGAGGAGGCAGAAGCAGGGAGATCTGTCATTTCAAGAACAACTTGCTCTACACAGTCCCAGGTCAGCCAGAGCTAGAGAGTGAGACCCTGCCTGAAAGTTTTGTTTTATTTTTATTTCTGTGTATGTCATGTATGTATCTTATTTGGACGTATCTCTGCATATGTGTCTGGTCAGAAGAGGGTGTCGGACCACCTGCAACTGGAGTTATAGGTGCTTATGAGTTGCCTAGTGCGGATGGATGTGGGGAGTATAACTCGGTCCTCCAGAAGAGCAGGAGATGCTTTTGACTGATGAGCCATCTCTCCAGTCCTTCTCTTGCTTTGTAAGACAGGGTCTCACGGAGGCCTCTCAGGAGGCCTCAGACTTACTTTGTAGCTGATGATAATCTTGAACTCCTGATCCTTCTGCCTCTATCTCCGGAGTGCTAGGATTGCCCTGTGAATCACTACACCCAACAGTCGTAAGATGTGTGTGTGTGGTTGTGTGTGCACGTGGAAGCCAGAAGTTGACATTAGATGTCTTTCTCAATTGTTTCTCTTTTTTTTTTTTTAGACCTACAGCTCTCCAATTAGCTTAGCCACTGAACCCTGGGGATCCTCCTACCCCGTCCTGCCCTGTGCTGAGATTATAGGTGCACTTGATGGCACCTAGTTTCTAGAGAGGCACTAAGGATCAAACTCAGGTCTCCATTGTTTGCACAACAGGCGCTTTATGAACTGAGTCATCCCTCCAGCCCCTCAAGTATGATCTTTCATTAGTTTTTTTCTAATCTATAAAACTGACATAAACATTTGCCTCACGTTTTTCTCCAATGAGAATATCAGATGCTGGCTGGGAATGCCCCTCACCAAAAGAATGCAACAGAGCCAAGTCAGATCTAAAGCTCTCCAGAGTGAGGGGGCAGGGCCTGCCAATCACCACATAATGTGCTCTGGGGTTTTTGTTTTGTCTCTCCTTATGGATTCCTGCAATGTTCCTAATTAGACACTCTATGGTCTGTCTTAAGGTCAGTCTTGTTTGTTTGTTTGAGACAGGGGTTCTCTGTGTAGCCTTGGCTATCCTGAAACTTGCTCTGCAGGCTGGTCTAGAACTCATGGAGATCCACTTGAGTCTGTTTACTGAGTGCTGGGAATAAAGGTGTGCAGGCACCACTACCCAGATAAGGTCTTTATCACATCCGTCTATTCACATACTCTTTAAACACCCAGAACTTTAGGGAGTCATTTATACAATTCACAAAACACAAAAGACCAGCATTTTTGTTTGCCCCTGTGTAGTAAGTATCCTCATCTTTAGTGCTATGCTGAACCACTGGAGGGAAAGAATTCTCACCCAGTGGGTTCGTGATGAGAGTTAGTATTGTCTGTCAACAGAATCTAGATTTGTCTAGGAGACACAGATCCGGGCATGTATGTGAACAAATTTCTAAATTAGGTTAACTAAGGTAGGAAGATCCACCCTAAATGTGTCTGGAACTGTTCCGTGAGCTGAATAGAAAGGAGACAGTGAGCTGGGCCCCGACATCCATCTCTCTGCTTCCTGACTGCGGATGCCGTGTGAGCCGCCTCACACTCCTGCTGCTGTGCCGTCCCCGCCATGATGGACTGTACCCTCAAACTGTGAACCACAGTAAGCCATTGTTTCTGGAAGTTGCTTTTGTCCGGTATCTTATGGAAGCGAGGAGAAGAGTAGCTAGTCCAGGGCATGGGCGTGGAGTGACTGAGAGGTTAGTGCGAAGGATCACTGCCCGAGATGGGGACCAGGGCAGGCCTGGGAGACAGCAGCAGATCTTGAAGGAATAGTTAAGTCTCTAAAACCTCATGCGCCAACATCAAATCATCTCTACACTTTTCAAATACATAAAACAAGAAACATACTCCCCCCCACCCCCACCCCCACCCCCGAAGCAAGTTTGGGTTTTTCTGTGGCTTCCGGCTGCACATGTTCTAAGTACGGACAGTAGGGAAGACAGGGCTCAGGTCAGGTGGAGAAATCTCGCACCGAGGGGCTCAAGGCTGACTTACTGTGCCATAGGCTCCTCTCCCAAGGATCTCACCCTTGGTCCAGAATATAGCCTCTTCATGTTTGAAACTCTTGTCAGAAAGTGAATTCTTTTCATTTGAAGTAAGAAAATTTTCCTCGTCAAATATCCGGAATCCATTAATACACCTCTGGGGAAATGAGAGGAAAAAAAAAATCATTAAACTCTGGTTTGTTGTGGAGTCAAGAACGAGAGATCTGCTGCTGCTTCCTCCTCCTCCTTCTTCTCTTTTGAGACAAGATATCAGGTAGCCCAGGCTGGCCTCTAACTAACTGTGAAAGCAAGGATGACCTCAGACTTCTGACCCTACTGCCTTTATGCCCCAATGTGCTACCATACCTGCATGCATGCAGTCCAGGACACCTGCGTGTGTGCAGCCCAGGACACCCGCATGCATGCAGCCCAGGACACCTGCATGCAGCCTAGGGTAGCTACAAGTCTATGTAGTCCAACAAAATCATAAACTTACTTCAAACATCGTGAGGTTTGTTTGTTTGGTCGGTTGTTGTTTTGGTAAAGCAGCTGTGAGGCTCTAGACCTGCCTGCCAAGCCTTGCCTGTAACTATATGGTCGTCACTGAAAATTATCTGCCATAAATTGATAAAATGTCATCACTGAACCAAATACTGACTTACTTAGTTTTGCCCTATTAACTTTCTGCAGGTGATCACAAGGTAGAGAATCAAACTAGCTAAATTCCAGAAGACAGACCCCAGTGAGACACGGGAGTGTGGCTCAGTAGGTAGAGCTCCTGCTTTGCATTCACAAAGGCTGGGTTCCATCCTCAGCACCACATAAACTAGCCAGGAGCAGGAGACGGGAAGTTCAAGGCTACCCTCAGCTGCACAATAAGTTCGAAGCCAGCCTAAGCTACAAAAGATCTTGTCTCAAAGAAGAAAAGAGGCACAGTAAAGAATCACAGCCTGGAAACCAAGGAGCCAGGGTCCTGGCTTTGCATAACAAACCACAAAACCTAGAAGAAGTTACTATCTGGCATTTACAGTTCCTTGTTTGAAAATAAAGATTAATGAGGTCAGCAGCAGTTCTCAACTTGTGGGTCACAGCATCGACAGGTCACAGCACATATCGGATATCCTGCATATCAAATGCTTACATTAAGATTCATAACAATAACCGCTGGGCGTGGTAGCGCACGCCTGTAATCCCAGCACTTGGGAGGCAGAGGCAGGAGGATTTCTGAGTTCGAGGCCAGCCTGGTCTACAGAGTGAGTTCCAGGACAGCCAGGACCACACAGAGAAACCCTGTCTCGAAAAACCAAAAAAAAAAAAAAAAAAAAAAAAAAAAAAAAAAAAAGATTCATAACAATAGCCAGGCAGTGGTGGCGCACTCCTGTAATCCCAGCACTCTGGGAGGCAGAGACAGGCGGATTTCTGAGTTCAAGGCCAGCCTGGTCTACAGAGTGAGTTCCAGGACAGCCAGAGCTATACAGAGAAACCCTGTCTCGAAAAAATCCAAATTCAAAAAACCAAAAAAAAAAGATTCATAACAGTAACAAAATTACAGTGATGAAATATCAAGCCAGGTGGCGGCAGCGGCAGCAGCAGTGTGCACACCTTTAATCCCAGCACTCTCAAGGTAAGGGCAGGCAGTCTTTGCGTTTGAGGCCAACCTAGTCTATAGAGTAGGTTCCCAGACAGTCAGGGCTACACAGAGAAAGCCTGTCTGGATAAACAATCAGTTAGGAAGTAGCAATGATTTTATGGTCGGGGTCACCACAACATGAGGAACTGTATTAAAGGGTCGCAGCATTAGGAAGGCCCAGAAGCCGTGACTCTGTGGGAGGGGACACCAAGCCTGATGTTCTAGGTGCTAAGTGTGATCCTAGAAGCTGAAATGGTGGATGGAGAGAGGGTATCGAAAAGTATCCTCTGACTTCTATCCATATGCCCTGTGCATGTGTGCGTTTTACACACACACACACACACACACACACACACACACACACACACACACAAATAGACACACAAATACATGTAATTAAAAACAAGGGTTTTGAACCAGATTGTGTCTAGGGTCCCTCCAACCCCAGTGCACCTCTGACTCTAATCAGACCAACCTGTAGTTGGACATCTGTCGTCTCTCTGTCCAGTTCTTCGATGGTATTGCCTCTCCTGCTGAAGACAAGATTCAGGTTTTTGGCATCTGCCTCATTCGCCAGCATTTGGCAAGAGCTGTTATCCTCCTCATCCAGTGCTAACAGTTCTTCAACTAGACAACCTAGCAACTTGTCTGTCAGTTCCTCATTCTTTCCTGGGTCTAAGATTTCCTGGGAAACCTTTCCAAATGTTTGGTATGTGGGAGAGTTATTTTCCAAGCTATCCTGATCCAAAGAACGTGCCCAGTGTTGTTCTGTAGGGGAAGGTGCACTCTCTGGGTTCTCCTGGAAAGAGAGACTGGAAAAGCTCACCAGTGGTTTAGACTTATCTGAAAGGCTGTCGAACTCCAGGTAATCCGTGAACATCTGGTCAGCGTTCATTTTGTCGAGAGGTTCTGCGTTGCTCTTTTCTGGTAACACATGCTTGCCTGAACGCTTCTCACTGAGCACAGCCCAGCTGTTTTCTGAAGGAACGAGCGGGGTCTGGGGGTACAGCTCTTGGAGCAATTTCAGATCTCCAAGGCTTTGGGCTAAGCTGTCCTTGTTGAGAATGTCTTCTTCATCTGCGCAGTCCTCTGTGAAGATCTCCTCAACAATGGATAGATCTGAGACAGGAGGGGCTTGTTTCTGCTCGGGGGACAGCTCGGGGATCGGGATCGAGTGTGTGAATTGAGCTTCATCTTTGGAAAACAGAAAGTCATTTCCTGAAGATTTCATCTGCCAATCTGGCTCTGAAACTCTATCTTCTGTGTGACCCCCCATACCCTTGCAACCCTTATCTTTAGAAATGAACCCTCTGTGCTTTTGCTTGAGGCCAAGTGAAGACTTTGGGGGTTTAACGTGCGGTCTCTTCTGAAGAAGTCTTGCTCTGCTATTGGTGCCTCTGTCACTTTGGGAAGACTGACACTTATTGACGACACATCGGCCTGATGGAGCTGTGCATACCTCACGGTGACATCTGTGCTCGTGCTTTTCTGCCTCTCGGATGTGACTGTAAACGGGGGTTCCAAACATCTCATAGATGCCTGGTCCATTGGAGGCCGAATTGATTTCTTTGAACATGTCACTGTACTTCAAGTCCAGGAAGAGCAGTCTCTGATCTGTGGTTTCGGCGGAGAGGGGAACGCCTGGCTTTTTTATGCCTGCATTCTTACAGATTCGAGGGAATGCTTGTTTTTTAGGTTTCTGGGTCTGATGCATTGACTTCTTTTCTGTCAGAGGCACTCTCCTTTGAACCTTGGATGGCGGATGAGGTCTGTGGTCCATCAGTTCCAAAGCAGGGAAAACTTGAGCTTTTATGCTGTTTTTATGCATGCTGGGTTTAATGGCCGCTTGGATGGAAACCACGAGATCGGGAGGTGGTCTGTTCCTGGCCTTGGTCCTTGAATCCAGCTTGGTTCTATGAGTGTTTGTCTGGAGTCTGTCCTGTTCTTGACGAGGAAGTATGCTGAAGCTATTGCTGTTCCGCACTGGGTGCTTTCTCCTTTGGAGGTTTGGTTTGGCTCTAGCGGGTCCCTTGGACGTCCCTTCTCCAGGGAATGTGATGTGAATAAGTGGCACCACCCCGTTCACTTCTGGGTTTGTTTCTTCCTCTATTGGTACTTTTCTGTGCTGTTCTGTGTCTCCTCGACCTTCCAGGGGCTCTTCGGTGGGGCCGTCAGGGTTCACACTGGGCACGCTCTTAGGGACACTCACCTCTCCTAACAGTGCACGCGGCTCCATTGCTCCAGCCTTGTGTGCAGAACTGCTTTTGGAATCAGCAACTGTCTCATTTCTGATCTCCTTCTCGGCTGGGGTTATTACTGAACTCGAGGCTTCCAGGGGCTTGCCAAGAACGGGGTGCTCAACCCCTGAGTCTTGCTCAACCCCTGAATCTTGTTCAACCCCTGAATCTTGCTCAACCGCTCTGGCTGTTGAGCTCTCTTTCTTTCTTGATGAAAGATATTGGGAGTCCTCTCCCTCTCTTCTCATCTCACTAACATGGCGCCCACTATCCCTTTCCCTCTCTGTAGGAGTCGTGTCTTCCTTGACGCTCTCACAGGAGAACAAAGGTGACCCTTCTTCAAAGCCCGAGGTTTCAGTTTTGTCCCACCCTTCCATTTCCTGGGATGGCCAACTCTCTGCGACCACCCCCTGTTTTCTGCTCTTCCGGAAAGAGCACATGTTTCTAGACCAAATGGCACAGTCAGAACCCCCGAGGGTGTGTTCTGCTGCTGGCCCTTCCCACGAGACTCCTTGATGGTTCTTTGATGAATTAAACTCGGCGGATTGGCTAAGAGGTTGGCTAAGAGGATCCAGGAGCTTAGGCATGGACAGGCTGAGGCTGGGGACCTTTCTCTCCCTGTGCCTTGGGAACTTGGGGCTTTTGTCCATATCGAAGATGCAAGATCTCATGGGCAACAGTGACAGTGGTGGCAGAGGAAGCTGAAAGAGAAAGAAAACAATGAATGAAGAAAAATATCAAAGTAAATGCTTTTTTTTCTTTTTTTCTTCTTCTTCTCCTTTTTTTTTTTTTTTTTTTTTTTTCAGGTTTACTTTATATAATCCCGACTGTCCTGGATCTTGCTATGTAGACCAGGCTGGCCTCAAACTCAAAAAACTCCCAAGCCTGGGATTAAAGAATTGCATCACCATTGCTTTGCCTGAGTCAAGAAGTTCTAATATTCACTTATGGAAATCCTTTAGATATAAAGCTGTCCTAAAAACTAAGGACCACTGTTTTGTTTTTTCTTAAGAGTTGGTGATTGTGACTGTCTAAATAGAACGGCCCCCATAAACTCATTTGTTTGACTTCTTGGACCATAGGAAGTGGCACTATTAGGAGGTGTGACTTTATTGGAGGAGGCGTGGCACTGTTGGAGAGTTGCCATTGTCGGGGAGTCTTTTCATAGGGATAGAAATCCTAACTGAGACAGAGATGAAACCTAAGGAAGCTAAGGGTGTGGATTTCGCTTGCAGAAGACTTCAGTTTGGTTCCCAGCACCCATGTTGGGCGGATGGGTCATGGCTACCTGTAATTCCAGCTCCAGGGGCCTGATCCCCCTGGCCTCCTTAGGCATTTGCATGCACATACAAACACAGACACACACATACACGCATAATTAGGAATAATAAAGTAAATCTTTCCCTAAAGCTAAAGTTAACTCAGTGAGTGCTGGTTACTCTTCCAGGGCGGCACCTCCATCACAGCTCACAGTCTGTAATTGTGCCAAGGGATCTGACGCCCTCTTCTGGCTGCCATGGGCACTGCAGGCTCATGACGCATCACTGTACATGCAGACAAAACACCCATACTTATCAAATGTTTAAAAATAAATAAGCTAACATTTACACGTCAAGACTCATGGTTGTATTTATTAGTTATGTGGGGTTATTTATTTAGTTTGTTTACTTGCTTTTTTGTTTGTTTATTTTGTTTTAAGACGGGGTTCCTGTCTGGCTGTCTAGATGGTTTCTGTTTGTCCTGGTTGCCCTGAAACTCACTCTGTAGACCAGGCTGACCTAGAACTTGGAGATCCACTTGCTTCTTCATTCTAATCGATGGGATTAAAGTATGGGCCACCATGCCCAGCTTAAATGTTAAATTTTAAAATGGGAAGTATTTTATTTCTCTTTTCTTTTTAGTTTCCACAGGACTGATTAAAATGTTAAAGTCCTCCAGAGAACACTTTAAACTTGTTGTTATATGTTTAAGGGTCTTATCAGGACTGATGAACTCATTGTTTAGCTGGGAACAGCTTTAGACTTGAAAACCTAGCAACGCTAAGGGCTTTGTAGCCGCTCAGTTGCTACTGTTCTCCTAGAATGCAGAAAGTGCTTGATTCAATCCCCCAGAAATCCACAAACTGGATGCGGAAGTGCAGTGATCCCAGGACTCTGAAGGTAGAAGCCAAAGGATCAGGAGTTCTAGGTCACCCTCAGTTACAATAGCATGCTGGAGGCCAGTCTGAGCTGTGTGCCAATCTCAAAACAAACAAAAAACAAGAAAAGCCACAAAAGCTTAAAAAAAAAAGAGAGAGAGAGATTCATTTAATGTATATGGTGTATGGGTGTTTTGCCTGCATGTATGTATGTGTACCAAGGCGTCTATTGGATTCCCCGGAACTGGAGTTACAGATGGTTATGAGCTGCCCTATGTGTTCTAAAAACTGAACCCAGGTCCTCAAGAGTAACAAGTACTCTTAAGCGCTAAGCCATCTCTCCAAACTCCTTAATAACTGTTAAATCTCCTTTGCCCTCTATTTCAAAGTCAGCTGCTTTTAATTATTACCAGCCTCTAGAGGGCAGTGCAGTGCAAACCATAGCATTCAACCTTGTGGCCCTTAAGCTATAAAGTCCTTAAGTGGTTTTTTTGGTTTTGTTTTTCTTCCTTTGTGACCTTTTCTTATGCACACAAACTCTGTACCTAATTATATGAGATTATTTATAGACATGAATGACGCATAGCGACTGAGAGCTATGACTTGAAATTTCAGTTGCCAACTAGGCACAAGCAGGAAAGAAAAAACAGAGACACTAGAAACTCAAGTGTTAGGGGATACCCATCTCTCTCGATTTTACTGCCTGAATATTTCCCATTTCTCAAACATAGGAAATAAAAAATGACTCGGTGGCTCGGTGAGTAAACTGCTTGCCTGGCAGTCCAAACACCGGAGTTTAGCTCCCAGATCCCACATTTAAAAAGCTCGCTGTGGTGGAACAAGTTTGAAATCCCAGTACTGGGAACGTAAAACAGATTCCTGCAGTTTGCTGGCTGACTCGCCTAGTGTAATTGTCCAGTGGGAGACCTCGTCACCAAAAGCAAGGTGGGCAGTGCCTGGGAAACAAGTGCACAGATGTCACTCATGTGCTGATGCACAGGTGTGCACAGGTGTCGCTCATACTGATGCACAGGTGTGCACAGGTGTCACGCATACTGATGCACAGGTGTGCACAGGTGTCACTACTGTGTTGATGCACAGGTGTCACAGGTGTCACTCATTACTGATGCACAGGTGTGGATGTACACAGGTGTCACTCATGTGTTGATGCACAGGTGTGCACAGGTGTCACTCATACTGATGCACAGGCGTGCACAGGTGTCACTCATTACTGATGCACAGACATGCATAGGTGTCGCTCATACTGGTGCACAGGTGTCACTACTGTGTTGATGCACAGGTGTGCACAGGTGTCGCTCATGTGCTGATCCACAGGTGTGCACAGATGTTTGTATGTCTCCTAGGACACTGAAGGCCAAGAGAGCTGAGAAAACTGAAAAATGACAAGTGTCTTTCCAGAAGCTTCACTTTAAAGCTTTAGAGAAGCAGGGAGACACTCCACCATCGAGGTGGGCGGTGAACGGCTAAGAGTTTCACAGGATTTGGACAAATGTGTGAGGCGAGCAAAGTGGCAATCCAAACCCTTAATCCCAGAACCTGAGAGGTAGAGGCAGGGGGATGACCTCTGTAAATTCAAGGCCAGCCAGAGCGACATAGTGAGACTATGTCTCACCTTGTCCCCAAAACTCAAATGCATAGACAAAGAAACACAATGAAGAGGCCCATTCACCTCACTTCCCAGGGGGCAGGAGATGGCCCAGAGGAGCAAGGCCATGGGGCGAGGAATGCTTTTCCCATGAATACTGAGCTTCTCCATAAAACAGAATTTTTTTACTTTTCTCCACAATATTATTGCTGAGGACTCGACTGAATATTTTGCTGGAGTTTGTCGTTGTTGTTGTTGGGATTTGGGGTTTTTGTTATTTTTCTTTGAGACAGAGTTTCTCTGTGTAGCCATGGCTGTCCTGGAACTAGCTCTGTAGACCAGGCTGGTCTCGAACTCATAGAGATCTGCCTGCCTCTGCCTCCCGAGTGCTGGGATTAAAGGTGTGCGCCACCACCGCCCTTGCACCACTCCATCCCACATGCTGGGACTAATCTTACCTCTGTTCTTCGGCTACTGTGTCTCACGTCAGAGGTAGGGAACTCTATAAGAAAAGAAACAAGGATTGGGTGTTTTGGTAGGCTGAAGAGTTCCTGGACGGAGCAAGAGATATGTGGAAAAGTGTTTCAGAGTATATACTCCCTGTATGGTGTACACAGCGCTACGGCACGATTTCAGAAAACCTTAGCCTAGAGCTCCCAGAGGGGTTGTTATGGGTTTGTTTATTTGTTTTGTGAGCCGGTCTCATAGAGCAGCCTACATGTAGCACCTTGAATGCCCTGGAACTTCCAATCCCCCTGCCTCCACCCCCGGAGTGTTAGGATTACAGGTGTGTGTCATGCCCAGCTTAGTATGGAAAGCAAACACAGAGCTTCATGGATGCTAGGTAAACACTTCACCAGCTGAGACACATGCCCGGCTCCTACACTAGCTTTTTATTTTTATTTTTTCATCCATGAAATACTCTTCCCTGAAACACACATAATAGAATGCATTTCCTTTTCAGCCATTGCCTTTAGTATTGTCATTATTATGCCTAATGTTCGTGTGTGTGTGTGTGTGTGTGTGTGTGTATGTGTGTGTGTGTATGCACGCACAAGGGTGAGTATGTGCAGAGGCGAAGACAGTTTATTCCATGATGTGCTTGTAGCAATCAGAGGACACACATAAACATGTGGGGACCATTGTCCTTGGTTTTTGAAACAAGACCCCTCACTAGCCTGGAATCTGTCAAGTTGGTGAGGCTTCCGGCCACTGAGCCCCAGGGACCCTCCTGTCTCAGCCACCTGGGGCTGTGATGACAAGCTCACAAGTCATCATATCTGGCGATTTTAAAACATGGGTTTGGGGAATTGAACTCAGATCTTTGTGCTTGTAGGCACCTTACTGAGTTATCTCTCCAGGTCCACTGTAGAATTAAATGCTCAAGTTAATATGTTTCCTCTTATCTGTGGTTTCCACAGGTTTATAGAGATGCAGGAAATCGTATGTGTAAGTATGGCATGAACAGAGAAGTGAGATTGTTTAGGAGGCAGGGGGCTGACAGGAAGGAGGGGTGAGGAGCGGAAGAGCAGGGAAGGGGGAGGGACATATGCTTGCGGTACATTATGTCCCTGTGTGGATGCTCTGAACGTAAATATGTAAGCAAACGCTTGACTCACCGTCAGACTTCCTTCGCTGCTCTCTGGGAAGGTGCGGAGCCTCCTCCCTGGCTGCCGCTGTAGCAGTGCTCGGGTCTAAGCAGGACCTGGGCGGTGAGAGAGCCGCATCCGCCCCACAGAGCTCCCGAGAACTCCCGTCCGTCCTCGGAAGCGAAGGCTGCGTGGTCAGCATCCTTGCCGCGAGGTCCACCATCTCCACTTCATTCGGTGGAGAGACAGGATGCGCTTGTCCGCGCTCCTGGTGCTCTGAAGTCACCTGACTGCAAGGAGAGAGATGGCAAAAACTCTTCTGCGGGTACAGTTCAGATCTCAGACGGTCTCTCTGTGGGCCAAGTCGGGTCTGTAGCGTGTGTCGGGGTCGGAGGACCGAGTGCCTAATGGAAAGAAATTAATTCGCTGGGAGAACGCCTTGGAAGGGGTGTGGCACTTCCCGCCACTACCTGTTCTCTTCGTGGCCTCCTCTTCCCCTACATGCTCTCCACCATGATGTGCGGCTGTCTTACCAGGAAGCGAAACACCACAAAACCAAAGCAACTGTGGAAGGAACCTCTGAAACCAAAACAAATTTCTCTTCGTACACTATCATAAGTATTTTGCCAGTTACAGGAAACGGATGGTACATTCCCTGTGTCCTCCAGATCTACGTTCTCAAGTCAGAGAACTTGCTGGGAAGTTTGGAAAGTTGTTTCCCCCGTGGTCTGGCTGAGTGGGGGCTGTGGACTCCTAACAGGAGAAGGCCCCTTACTTGTTCTGGCCTGGTGCTGACAGCTCTGACCTCTGGATTCAGTCCTAGTCAGTGATCCTCCCCTAATCCCCGTTTCTAGGAACAGGAGAATCAGACAAAAGGCCAGGCCAGAACTCTCAAACTGTCTGCAATGGGAAACCAGTTTCTATTTTCATTAGTTATTTTTATTACCTTTTTTGTGTTTGTTTGTTTTTTGTTTTTTGAGACAGGGTTTCTTTATGTAGCCCTGGCTGTCCTGGAACTCACTCTGTAGACCAGGCCAGCCTCGAACTCAGAAATCCGCCTGCCTCTGCCTCCCAAGTGCTGGGATTATAGGCGTGTGCCACCACCGCCCGGCTACCTTATTTTTATTATTTATTTTTTGAGACACGGTCTCATATAATACAAGTTAGTCCTAAACTAGCTATGTAAGTAGCCAAGGATGACATTGAATTTGTAAGCTTCCTGCCTCTACCTTCCAAGTGTGAAGTCTACAGGCATGCACCACCAGATCTGGTTTATGCGGCGCTGAGGATCAAACTCGGGCTTCATGTATGCTAGGAAAGCCCTCTGTCTGCTGGGCTGCATCCCCCACTCCCCCGGCTGGTTCTTGGAGAGAGACAGAGCCTTGGCTACTGAATTGTTAATCTTCCAAGCAAAACAGCCACCATTTCCATCAGGTTGGCTATTCCTGCTGTTAGATTTATCATTAGCCAGTTTACTAGGCAGGTCATGGAGCCTCACCTGAGATTCCTGCTAGTCCTCCAACCAATTGTACACAATCCTGTCCTAACTGCGTGGGACCTCAGGAGGTGTTAGGGTATAAACGCTGAGGAAAGTTGATTGACAAAGACTCCATACCTGACTCGGAGGAAGCCAACGAGTGTGGCTGCTTTGAGGCTTCCATGCTCCCATAAGCCCCTCCCCCATGCTCTCTGAGTGAACTCTGGTAGAGCCATGCTCTCCTTTGTCTTTGGGGCCTTATAAGGAAGGGGAGACACTTTCACACCTCCCTGGGGAAGGAAATTTCCCAATAGTGCCGCCTGGCCTGGAACTTGATGTGTAAACCAGACTGACCTTAAGCTTGCAGTCATCTTCCGGCCTCTGACTTCTGAATTCTAGTGCCAAAAAAAGCCCACCTTAAAACCTTCCAGGTCATTTCGGAGTGACACTTTCTGACAAATGTAATGAAAACTAGAGTGGAACGCAGAGAATAAAAACAGGCAGAAAGTAGGCTCTATTTCCTCATCATCTGACCAACGGGCATAAGATTGTTATCAAACTACTAATGATGTTCATCCTCATGTTCTGTATTAGCATTATCTTAGACTGGACATGGGCTACAGAACCCCATTTTGGATAGCCTTTTTCCAGAACAATGTAGGTATGCTATGGCCCTAAAGCCAAATCAGACCTTCAGCCTCTCTCTCTCTCTCTCTCTCTCTCTCTCTCTCTCTCTCTCTCTGTCTGTTTGTTTGTGTGTGTGTGTGTGTGTGTGTGTGTGTGTGTGTGTTGGGGGAGTGCCTGTTTCTCCCCCTCCCCCTCCCTCTGTGTGTGTGTGTGTGTGTGTGTGTGTGTGTATTGGGGGGTACTCCTCTGTATGCAGGTGCATTTGCCTATGTGCACGGATGTCGGGGGGGGGGATGGAGGGCACTGGATGTGCCACAATAATCTTTTTTGCCTTATTCCTTTGAGACAGGGTGTTTCACTGAAGCTAGGCTGGAAGCCAGCAAGTCCCAGTAATCCTCCTGTCTCCACTCCCCCACAGTGCTGAAGTTATAGGCACACACATATCCATCCTGTGATGATTTGTATATGCTTGGCCCAGGGAGTGGCACTATTAGGAGGGTGGCCTTGTTGCAGTGTGGGCGTGGGATTAAGACCCTCAACTTAGCCGCCTGGAAGTTAGTCTTCCACTAGCAGCCTTCAGATGAAGATATAGAACCCTCAGTCCTGCCTACACCATGCCTGCCTAGATGCTGCCCTGCTCCTACCTTGATGATAATGAACTGAACCTCTGAACCTGTAATCCGGCCCCAGCTAAATGTTGTCCTTATAAGAGTTGCCTGGGTCATGGTGTCTGTTTATAGCGGTAAAACCCTAACTAAGACACATGCCAAGCATTTTACATAGATGCTGGGGATTTTGAACTCTGATCCTCAGGCTTGCCAGCAAGTGTTTTTACCGGCTGAGTGCCATCACTGCAACAGATGCCATATGGCCCACACGCCTGAAATGTCTATTTATTGTCCGGCCCCTCCTCATAGGGCCCATTGCCACACAACCGTCATCTTTTCTACTTAAATTACAATCCAGTACCTTGGAGGAGATTCCTTACTTGCTTTCTTTCAGATCTTGGCTTGCTTCTTGGGGAGGATCTGGTGGAAACGTCACAATAATCTCAACGCCTGTAGAAAAGGCATGATGGGAGTAAACAAAGAAAGAAAACGGTGAACTCCCAGGGAGTGAGGGAGAAACGCTTTAGTCTATTTAGAGAAGCCTTTTCCAAATGGTCATAGAATGTTAGCTGGGGGTGGGGCTTAGCCATTTTCTCCAGCGTGCCCAAATTGTGTCAGGTATGCACCACCACCTACAGCTCATGACCTTGTAGCTAAGGAGAGCGGCGAATGTGGCCCACCACAAAATTATATACTTGGCTAAAATTTCATGAAATTTTATGAAAGAGGTGTGTGTGTGTGTGTGTGTGTGTGTGTGTGTGTGACTAGAGTGCACTGCTTTTGACCGCAAAGTCCAAAGTAGGATGACGATGCTGTGTTCAATATCAAAAGGTTGGTTTTATGTTAATTTCCAGATGCAGGGTAGGATTGCTTAGCAAGGAGTCTGACACATGCCCCCTGAGCAGAGTTTAGTGTTCAGGACCCACGTGGTGGAAGGGAAGGACCAGCTGGCAGGTTGTCCTTTGATTTGTGTATGTGGGCTGAAGTGTGTGTATATCCACACACATATACATGTACAAAAAAAAAAATAACTAAAAGACTCTCCTTCCCAGATGCGAAGGAGAGTCTTTGACAGATCAGTGACCTGTTTGGAGACCCTCAGAGTACCTATATCAACTGAAATCCATCAGCTATGAGGAAAAATTCTGTCCAAAAGATCATTGTTTCTTTCACTTATTAGGGTTTAAAACCTTAAGAGCTCTGTAAAAATAATGCAGAAAGCTCACGGCACCTATATGAAAGTCAATTCATTACAAATTCATCTGAAAAGAAACCAGTATTTCAAACATCAAGTTGTCCCTAAATCAGACAGAATAAATAAGTCCTTTCAACGCCCACAGAAGGCGTCTTGAGACACCGCGGAGCCGTCTGAGGGCCTGGCTTTAAAGTTCATGAGTAGTTTGCGCACAGGACTCCTCCAGAAGGGGTCGGGGGTGTTTGTGTTCAGTTTCTCCAGGTTCGATGACGCTCATTATTTTAACTGTTACCAAATTCTGCCCTGCACTCAGCCTGGGGAAAGGCAACGAATACGTGCTAAGAAAGACTGCTTGGCGCGGGGCAGCAGGGCACAGAGGCCGAGGGAAAGGTAAACTGGCTGGAAAAGAACAGACTCCTGGAGCTGAGGGAAGACTGAGAAGAAATGAATGGTGGGAAACAAAGCAGGAGACTGGGGCTCGGGTGGAGCAGGAACTATGTAACTACAGAGCAGGAGCAGGTGGCCCCTCGGGGGAGGGGCTGGGGGCCAGGCCTGATTCAGGTAAAGGAGGTAACAGAATAAGGAGGAGTTTTTAGTCAGAGTCTCTCTCTTCATCCCTCCCTTTCTCCCTTCCTTCTTCCTTCCCTCCCTCTCTCCCTCCTTCCCTCTCTCTCTCCCTCTCTCCCTCCCTCCCTCTCTCCCTCCCCTCCTCCTCCTCTCCCTCTCCCTCCCTTCCTCTCTTCCTCCCCCTCTCCCTCTCCTTCTAAATGTGTTTATGTATGTGACCACACACATGAAGCCATAGCACTGTCCATCTTGATTTCTTGTGAGTTTTGTTTTTGTCTTCGGGGAACAGGGTCTCTCCCTGGCCTGAAACTCGCCAGGTAGGCTGGGGCATCAGGCACGGTTTTTTTATGTGGGCTCTGGAGAAGGAACTCCAGGCTTTTTATCTTTGTAAAGCCGTCACTTTACCCGTGGCTGTCCCTCCAGCTTTTGTTCTATTCTTTTTTGTCTGTTGTTTTCATAGTCGCACCACACACTTCTGAAATGGCCAGAGAACCCCAACGCACCAATGCTATCTTTAGGGACAAGTCGTGGGCAGACGGGGATACCTTCTGTCCTTCCTGGCCAGCCTTCAGCCCTGGGCCCTTCTCCTTCCCCAGCCAATATGGACAGACTGAAGTCATCTTCAAGGTCAAAGTCCTGAAAGATCACAGAACAGGAGCTCAGAGAGGTTCAGGGGAGATGCTCAGACAAACACATGCCACGCGGGCATGAGCAGCCGAGTTCATCACAATCCACATTAGAATGCCTGGTGTGTGGCACACTTTGTCATACCTACCAGCCCTGAGAAGCAGAAGCCTGTGGGGATGCCCTGGGGTCAGCCAGCAGTGATGGATAGACTCCAGAGCGACAACAGCCAAGGCTGACCCCTGGCCTCCACATGTGCACGCACATGTCTACACACATGCGTGAACATACACACTTTTTAAATTTAAACATTAAAGTGGTGATTCGACATACTATTTTGTTGGCAGGGTGACTGCTGACTTTCCAAGGGTAAACTTTGATACCGTGGATTCCTTCTAAATTGGATAAAGTATTTAGGACTTAAACAGCGGGGAAGGTTCAACACACCACCCCCACCCCTCCCACAGCAGAAGCGATTGATTGCATAATGAAAACGGAAGATGAAAGCTGAAATCCCACCCTCAGTATTTTCTACTTTATGGTTCAGCATCCCGGCCGCTAAGCTGCCACAAACACCGTGTGCACGCATAGGTGGAAAGAATCCTTCAGACACAGTCACAGGCAAGCACCCTCAGAGGGATGGCATCATTCCGCAGCGACTCCCTGGGGCAGAAGAGGAACCCCTGCTCCCATGGAAACCGCAGCTGGAACCCCAGACCTGAAGCAGGCAGCAAAGCTGACTACAGTTTTCTCTAGGACTGCTCTCTGATCTGATCATGGGGCACAGCTTCTCAAACTGCCTTTGGCCTTTTAGAAAATAAGCCTTATGTTTGAAAACCAACTTGACTTATAAAAAAAAAAAGTACTCAGAACTCTTTAAATGGAAACATTTTCATTGCATTTAATTTTTAAAATTTATTTTCACTTATTTTATTTGTATTTATTTTTAAGGCAGGGTTTCTGTCCCTGAACTTGCTCTGTAGACCAGGCTGGCCTTGAACTCACCAAGATCCACCTGCCTCTGCCTCCTGAGTGCTGGTATTAAAGGCATGCAATACCACTGCCTGATTTAAAACGATTTTTATTGGGCTCATTTGTGTGTGTGTGTGTGTGTATTCATGTGAGCACACATGCCTGTGGCACCATGCACGTGTGGAGGCCAGAAGCCAGCTTGTGGGATTCAGTTTTCTACGTGCAGTACGCAGGTCCCAGGGATTGTTCTCAGGTAGCCAGGCTTGGCGGGAGTAAGCGCTATCACCTTCTGAAGCATCTGCCTCTGGGTTATTGCTGGTGATATCTCCTCTAACGGAAGTTGTTACTATTGGTTTTGTGCTTTTAATTTTCTACCTCTAGACTGGGGATGTAGCTGACTGTGCCCAGAACCATATAAAACTGGGCATGGCAGCACATGCTGGTAATCTCAGCCCTCGGGAAGTAGAGGCAGAGGGCTCCAGAGTTCAGGGTCCTTCTTGCTTATGCAAGGGGTTTGCGGCTAGCCTGGGCTACATGAGACCTGTCTAAAAAATAAACACAGTTTTTAAATGGAAAGGCACATCCAGGCCTCAGTTCTATAACCAAGTCCTATAACCCTACCACTGTGAACTTTAAAAACACTACAACTACCCGAAGATTCTAAAACCGGAGAGAAAGAAGGGTAGAGAGAATATAAAACATAGGAAACTGGGTTGGGAACAAGTGTCTTTAAAACTCTGTTGGGATGTCAAGGATGATATCTCAGTGGGGAGCGCCCCCTTGCTGCCAAGAATGGTGCCCCTGGGACCCACATGGTATGAAGAAATAACTGACCCCCCCTCAAAGTTGTCTTCTGACGTCCATGTGTACTGTCACATGCATTTGAGTTCTGGTCCCCATAAATAAATGTCGTTTTAAAATGTAAATGCCATTAGAAGTTTAAAAATACTCAGAAATGAAAAGACTCCTACACTGAAAAGAAAGTATTAATGAAAAAATTAAAAACTGTATAAAATAGCCGGGCGTGGTGGCGCACGCCTGTAATCCCAGCACTTGGGAGGCAGAGGCAGGCGGATTTCTGAATTCAAGGCCAGCCTGGTCTACAGAGTGAGTTCCAGGACAGCCAGGGCTATACAGAGAAACCCTGTCTCAAACAAAACAAACAAAAAAACAAAGAAAAACCCAAAAAACAAAACAAACAAACAAACAAAACCAACCCCCCCCCCAAAAAATTGTATAAAATAAATAGAATACCATGATGTGGAATTCAATACAGATAAAATGGGAACTGCCTTCTGAGTTATACGCACACAAGTTAGGAACAGATTGAATGTCTGTCTCCCCAAAAAGATTTTATGTTTGAGTCCTAAATTTCAGAGTGAGGTCAGGAGGAGGTAGGACCTTTAGGAGGTAATTAGTGGTGAAGGAGGTAAATAGTGGCTCCACTCATGAGCCCTCGCAGTGGCCTGAGTGGTCCAGTTCAAGACACCAGAGAGCCAGAAAGAGGAGCTAACCAAAGACGTCCAGCATTTGGGTGATCCAACTGCCTTAAGTCACCCAGGGTCCTGTAGACAGCCCCTTCCCCATGATCCTATAACTAAGGCAGTGAACTCACTGCTTCACTGAGCTGGCTAGGAATGGAATCTTTCCTTTGGTCTATTGTCTATTTCCTGACAGATGGTTAGACATGTGTTTATGTCTAAAAAGTCACACAACAGCAACCTATTCAACTCTTTAGTCTGTAGAACTGAGAAATAAATTTCTGGTTTGTTTCACTTTTTGTTTCTTTTGTTTGGTTTGAGACAATGTTTCTCTGTGTAGCCCTGTCTGTCCTGGAACTTGCTATGCAGACCAGGCTGGTCTTGAACTCACAGAGATCTGCCTGTCTCTGTCTCTGAAGTGCTAGAATTAAAGGCATGCAACACCACTGCCTGGCTTAAACTTCTGTTATTTATAAGCCTTTCACTTAACTAGCTAATTTGCATTTTAAGATTATGTAAATGAATGTATATTTGCCTACATGTATGTCTACCATATGCATGCAATCCTAGCTGAGGCCAAAAGAGGGCGTCACATCTCCTGGTACTGGAGTTTCAGGTGGTAGTGGTAGAGCTCCCACGTGGGTGCCAGGGATCAAATCCGAGTCTTTTGGAAGAGCAGCTGGTGCTCTTAACTACTGAGCCATCTCTCCAGCTCCTAATTTACAATTTAAAAATGATTATGCTAATACTGTAATTAATCAGCTGGGTGTTGTGTCACATTCTAGGGGATCCTAGGAAGCTAAAGTAGGCGTTCAAGACCAGCTTACACTACATAGCAAGTTCTAACAGTATAACAAGACTGCCCCAAAAATATGTATACTTGATATTGATGTATATATAAATCATATATGATTATTACAGAACATTGAGGCAGTACAAATAAAATGGTAGGTGGACCAGACATTTCATTTTTATTGTTGTGCTTTTTAAAACGGTTTTTTTTTTTTTAAGATTTATTCATCTTATTTTATCTACACAAATGTTTTGCTTGCAGGCATATATATATGTACTACCTGCATGCCTGGTGTCTTTGGAGGTCAGAAGAGGGTATTAGGTGGTTGTGAGTTACCGTGCAGATGCTGGGAACTGAACCTGTGTCCTCTACCTGACTGCAGAGCCACCCCACCCACCACCCACCCACCCACCCACCTCCACCCCCCCGCTTGTTCCCTCTTACCTCACTGCTGCTGATGCTCTGCAAGGTGATGTTCTCAGTTTTAGAAACTGTCACATCAGTTGGAGCAGAGCCTGCCTCCTGACAGATGTCAAGCAGTGACTCGGCGTGTCTTTCTGTCAAAAAGAAACAACATTGTGCTTTGATAAGACCCAACAGTCTCGTGTGGAGGTCCATCTCTGGGTTTTGAGATCAGCTCCTTTCTGTCAAGTCTCCCTGAAATAATTAATGGTCAGGCATTCTGATGAAACTTTAGGTAATAAAAGCCAAGCAGCTGTAGTGCCTGCTTGTGATTCGTGCACCAAGAGAGTGAAGACGGGGAGCCACAGGGCAAGGTGCCCAGCTCCTCTAGACGGGGCAGTAGGTTCCAGGTTTTTTTTGTTTTTTGTTTTTTGTTTTTTAGAGTATATAATTTTTATGTGTTCCAGGTTTAGTAAATACAGTGGGATGTAATAGAGGAAGACACCTGATGTTAACCTCTGGCGTGCATGTATGTGCACACACACACACACACACACACACACACACTGCATATATGCTTCATACACATGAATTCAAGGAAAAAAAGTTACCGAGAGCCAGAGTTTTGACTCAACATAATTATAGCAACTCATTCGTCATGATGTCATTCTCACAGCCACACCCTCTGAGGTGCTGGGACACAGGGAAGAGCTTTTCAACCCTCTGAGCCATCAGCAGGGTTGATGATCCAGTCTTCCAGGGTCCTATAGAAGGGGAAGAGGGAGACGCTTGACTTTCTCTTTTAATTAAAGATGAACCCTTCAATGGACTTCTGTTGGTGGGTGGGTGGGTGTGTGGGAGAAAGCCTCTTTAGTCTCTTCCGAATAGATTGCCTAGAATACTGAAGGTTGTGTTGCCTGGTAACCTGCATTTTTGCTCTCTTGAATTGCCTTGGAAGAGTCTCCTGGGTTGAGGATGATTCCCCATCGTATGACAGCAAGAGAGAGAAATCAGAGTGAAAAGTGATAGGGGATTTGTGAAGACCACTCAGACTTTTAAATAGCCTGACCTAGGCCTCCGGAGAGGGCTCAGTTGAAAAAGTGCTTTCCTGCCAACATAAGGAGCTGAGGTCAATCCCCCAAACCTGAAATTCAGGGCTGGAGAGATGGATCAGTGATGAAGAGCACTGACGGATGGCTCTGCCAGGGAACTGGGTGGTTTAATTCCTAGCACCTACACGGTAGCTAACAACTGTCTGTGACTTCAGTTCCAGAAAATGCGGTGCCCTCTTTGTGACTCCTCTTTGTGACACTTGGAGTAAACAGACATACATGCAGGCAAAACCACCCATACACTTAAAACGAAAGTAAATAAATCCCAAAATAGAAAAAAGAAGCCAGGTATGAACGGTCAGTCCCAGGTCTGGGGAGGTGGCGACAAGTGGAACCCTGGGGCTCACTAGGCAGCCAGCCCAGCTGGAGAAGCAAATTCAGGGGAAAAGTGAGGGATCCGAGTTTCAAGGAACAAGGTTTGGGGCTGGAGAGGTGGCTCACTGGGTAAGAACACTTGCTGCTATTGCAGACAGCCAGGCTTGTTGCCTAGCATCCACAGCAGCTCACAATTACTTGTAACTCCAGAGGGGGCTCTTTTTTTGGCCCCAATGAGCGCTACATACATGTTGGCACACACTCACACACATAAATTAGTTACTTTTAAAAAAGCAAGATGTATCATATCCTTAGAAAAATCACTGGAGATTTGACTTATGGCTTGCCCATAGAAACATACAGACATAGACACACACACACACACACACACACACACACACAAATACATAAAAGTGTGGAGCAAGACTTCTTTGCATTTTTTAGAGTATATAACCCTGTGCTTCAAAGAGTCACTGCTCAATAGTCACTGATTTATTTAAATGAAGTGGAGTGCAATGACATACACCTTTGATCCCAGTACTTGAGAGAGAGAGAGAAGCCGGAGGATTTCTGTGAGTTAAAGGCCAGCCAATTCTATGTATTGAGTTCCAGAGATACTTAGGTGAAATTTGTATCTCAAACAAATAAACAGACAGATGAAGCTATTAAACAGATGTAAAGACAGAAAGAAAGACTTCAAACAGGACTTCAGACTGGGGAATCTGCAGCCAGAAAGAAATATCGACCTGGTTTGGGCATAGAACTCATCAGGATGTCCAGCAGCTGCTGCCTCCTCCAGCTCTCGATTTGTGACACATAATGTATTGCTGATTTGCCACTGAAATCACAAAGCTTAGGATCTCTGGAAAGAATAGAAGACGCATCAAAGATTATCAAGACATAAGAACACTGACATCAAATAAATAGAAAGCTTCAACTGGGTATATAATAATTATTTCAAAAACACATCAGAGAGAATGGTCATTTCTCAAAATCTTAAACAAGAGGCCTAGTGACGCATCTCAATAAGCACAAAACCTTGTGTTCCATCCTTAGTGCTGAATAAGCCAGGCATGAACTAGGCTAGCCATTCTAGGCTGGCCTCAAACTCAGCTATGTAGCTGAGAATGGCTTTGAACTTCTGATCCTGCCTTTACACATGCTGAAGTAACAAATACATAGCCCACATATGTCTGACGTACTGGAGATTAAACTCAGTAGCTCAACAGAGCTACATCCACCGCACCCAAGTGGCAATTATCTAAACCAGCGAAGAGCTAGATATCTTAAGAATAATGGTCAATTTCAACATTGGTCCATTCCTTAAAATTACAATGAAATCCCTTTTATGAAGATATTAGAAAGCGGTCATCTAGGTTTGCATGTAATTTCAGCATATTGGGGCGGAGTAGCCGCCTTCCAGCTGGTGCCGGCGGAGCACCCGTACTCACGCGCGGTGCCTGAGGAGCTGGGTTAGAACGCCTTCAGGTCTGTAGTCTGTCAACACGTCCAGACTCTCAAACAGGTCCACATCTCTCACAGCCAGCATCAGGGGGGTCAGACCGTGCGAGTTGGGGAAATTTATATCCAGGAACTCTTCACATGCCTTTAACGACAAAAGGTTTTGTTTCCGTTGTGTCTTTCTGTATACTACTTAAACGAATCTTTGCAGTTTCATTTCTTGACCAATTCTCATTTTAAGTTTTTACCCTTGAATTGAAGTATACATTAACTTCAATATGTTCTCCCTCCCTCATATTGAGGCATTTTATTGATATGTTTACTTAGGATGCCAGGATTTTCCCTCCTGTGTGTTTTCATCATGGTCCGGGATGCCGCTGAGGTTGTCAGTACAACGAGACAAACAGACGGGATGGTAGCAGATTGTTCCATCATCTTCTAGGTCTTTGAGTTCCACATCAGATCTGGAGCTGATGCCTTCACACTCTTTAACCTGCCTGTGATTATCCCAGCTCTGAGATCTCTCATAAGCTTAAATTCGCCAGTGTAGCCCTGCTTCACCATGGCAGTAAGGAACGGGACAATGACTTTGAGCAGGGCCTGATCAGACCTGGAGTTTCTCTCTTCTAAGCTTTGTTGATGTTCTTGAGAGCATTAACAGGACATGCATGTATGTCCTGGTGGAGATCTTTTTGTGTTCTTTTGTTTTGTTTTTAACAAGGTCTCACTGTTATTGAACTCTCTCTGTAGTTCAGGGTGATTTTGAACTTCCGATCCTCCTACCTCCAACTCTGCAATGACAGGTATGGTATGCACCACCGTACCTGGTTTATATGGTGCTGGAGACTGAACTCAGGGCATCATTCATGATAGGCAAACACTGTACCAACTAAGTCACATATCCACCTCCTCAACACACTCTGTCACTGTGCCTATCCTGAGGAGCTGGGAAAACAGAAGACTACAAGCCTGAGAGAGAGAGGGCCCTGCGTGTCAGTGTTGGTGACCAAAGCTGGGCATTTAATGAATGTGTGAGTTATGTCAGGGATGCCCGTCTAAATGGTGGCTGAAAACATCATTCATGATGGGGCCGTGGACACGCTCGGTCAGTACAGTGCTCGCTGAGTAAGTTCGAGGACTTGACCTCAATAACCTGAATCCACATAATAAGGCCAGGAGTGGCAGTGTACACTCATGATGTCAGTGCTGGGGACGTTGTGACAGGTGGCTCTTCAGGCTTCAATAACCAGCCAGACTAGCCTACCCGAGGAGCTCTAGGAAAGTGAGAGACTGTCTTGAATAAAAGAGAGGAAGTGGAGGGGAGGGGGGAGGGGAGAAGAGGGAAGGGGAGGGGAAGGGGAAAGAGAAGGGGAGGGGAAGGTGAGGAAGAAGGGGAGGGAAGAGATGAGAGGGGGAGGGAGAAGGGGGGAAGAGAGGAGGAGGAGGGAAAAGAGGAGGGGAAGAGAGGAGGTAGAAGGGAGGAGAGGAGAGGGGGAGGGAGAAGGGGAGGGAAAGAGAGGAGGGAGAGGAGAGGGAGAAGGGGAGAGGAGGAGAGGAGGTGGAGGGAGAAGAGGAGGGGAAGAGAGGAGGTGGAGGGGAGGAGAGGAGGCCGGGAGGAGAGGAGAGGGAGAAGGGGAGGGGAGGAGAGGGAGAAGGGGAAGGGAGGGGAGGGGAGGGGAGAGAGAAGGGGAGGAAGAAGAGGAGAAGAGAGGAGAGTAGGAAAGGGAAGGGACTGGTCAGGATGAAACTAGACAGAGGAAAAACCCTTGTGTTACCCCTGGTCTTCTCCTGCACACATGTGCCCATATATGCACATGAATATGCACACATACACAAACACACAGAGGAAAAGAGTAACCCTGATAAAAATAAAGGATGAGAAGTTAAATGATGAATAATTTAGCATTTTTCTACCCCCCCTTTTTTTTGTTCTTTTTTTCGAGACAGAGTTTTTCTGTGTAGGTCTGGCTGTCCTGAAACTCACTCTGTAGACCAGGCAGGCCTCAAACTCAGAAATCTGCCTGCCTCTGCCTCCCAAGTGCTGGGATTAAAGGTGTGCGCCACCACTGCCCTGCAATTTAGCATTTTTCATTTGGCATATCATTTCTCTTCTGAAGCTGATACACCAAACATAACTAAGTGTCCTGTATTTGTATTTGCAAAATCTGGCAGCCCTATTTTAAAAAATTATATATATAATATATATCATATATATATCATATATATCATATATATACATATATATGATGTGTGTGTGTGTGTGTGTGTGTGTGTGTGTGTGTGAATACAGGTGTGCACATACCATTTGAGTCTTGGACATAAAATGTGGGGTGTCGGGCTTGCATTGCAAGAGCTTTTATCACTGCGCCATTTCCTGGCCCTGCAACTCCCGCCTTCCACGAACTGACCTTCTAAGTCCCACTGACCCACTCGAGTCTCCCTATGCGGTTGCTTGCATGACCAGTTACACAGTAGCAAAGTCACTTAGCGTGTGACTGGCATAGGGCGGGTGCTCCCTCAACACTGTTGAATGAATGATGCGCGGTAGGAAGACGTGTCACCTGACCGTGTGTGTCACCTGACCGTGTTTATTCAGCCAAAGCAGGCGTGGCACGTGGCTATGATTAGTCGCATTAGTCAAAGTAAAATTCGGGCCAGGAAAATGGTTTCACTTGTAAAAATGCTTTCTTTACAAGTGTGAGGATCCAAGTTCAGATCCCACCACCCCCAGAGAGAGCCCAATGCGGCAGAGCATGCCTGTAATCCCGATGGTGAGGAAGCAGGGCCACAAGGATCCCAGAGCCTGCCGGCCAGCTCCTCTAACCAAGCCGGTAAGGTCGGGGTTCAGTGAGAGACCTTGTCTCGATAGATAGTAAAATAGATGGTGATTGATAAAAAACACCCATTGTTAACATCTGGAAAGGAGGAGGGGGAGGAGGAAGAGGAGGAGGAGAGAAGAAAAAAGAAAAGAAGGAGAGAGAGAGAGAGAGAACTCAAAACATCAGAATTGAAAGTTTTTGGAAGGCCAAAACTATCTCCAGTGTTTGTTCTATGGACCCGAGTCACCTGCTAATCTCCATCTGTGTTTCAGTTTCTGCCATGGCGATAGAGTCTTTACCTCAGCTTCTCCCAGGGCAAAATGGAGATAATGATATTACCTCAGCAGCATGCTCTGGGAATTAGTTAATTTTTTTTCCCCTCAGTCTCTGAGAAGAAACTACCTCTTAGATAATGCTTATTATTATCTAGAGCCAACATGAGAGCTTTGAGCTGAACGTCGGAGCGCAGCAGCACATGTATGTGGTAATGTTGATTAAGCTCGGGTTCACAGTCCAGCCAATAAATAGTTCCTTAAGGCTTGGTCCCTAAATCTTCAGGGGTAAAAAAAAAAAAAAAGGAATAATAATAATGCTGTAAAGACACAGATTGGGTTATAGTTATACGGCAAGACCATCAAACCATTAAGTAGATTGCCTTTTGGAAAAATTTCAAAGCCCCAGCTCAAGAAATGTGATATTTTTAGAAGTACAATGAAAGGCTGGAAAATTCCCTTTGGTTTTGTGACGATTGTCATTGAATTTGCCCTGGTTAGGATGTCTCTCATTTCTTGATCTGTTTGTGTCTTTACCATAAGGGATTAGAAAAACGAACAAACACACAACAAAATAAAGTTTCCTAGCAGCAGTACGGATTTTCTTTCAGTTGCGAGATCACACGGTCTCACAGTCGCACTGAAGGTTACTGTCAGGTAAGGACCTGGTAATAGCTGAGTCAGTCCTTGGTTATTTGTACAGTTTGCAAATTGCTTTTTGGTGAAGTATCTAAAGAAGAGGATCAGTAACCGCCAAATACATCATTTTAAAAAATATATCCTTGCGGCTAGGGAGAAGGTTTGGTGGTTGAGAGCCTGCAGAGGACCAGAGTTCTGTTCCCGGCACCAAGGCCAGGCTGCTCAGCGTTACCCTTAACTCCAGGTCCAAAGGATCCAGTGCCCTGCTGAACTCCAGGGGCACTGTACTCATGTGTCCAGAACGCACACACAGATACCCACCTAGACACATGATTAGGAACAGAAATAGATTTTTAAAATGTAGTTTCAGGCTTGGGGGTGAATCTCAGTAAAGTTTTTACCATGCAAGTATGAGGACCAAAATCTGATCCCCAGAGCCCACATAAAAATCCAGGCACGTGCTGTATGGTAGTTTCCTCTGAGATTAAAACAGTTCATCTTAGAGAAGAGCTCATTAAAGCATGGGATGTTAAAGGGAGGTAAATAAACAGAATGCTCTAAAGAGAGGTCAAACATTCCATCTTTCAGGAAAGCTCTTTAAGACAGGAAGTAAAGCTGGGTGACACAGTGAGATTCTATCTCAACAAAACAAAACAACAAACCCAAAACAACAGCAACAATGCAACAACAACAAATTACTGGCCTGGTTCATATCTTTAATCTCAGCACTCAAAAGGCAAAGAAAGGGTGGGTGGATTTTTGAGTTTAAGGTCAGTCTGGTCTACACAACTAGTTCCAGGACAGCCAGGGCTACACAGAGCAATCTGGTCTTGAAAAACAAACTAATAACCAAAACAAAATGAAACGAAACAAACAACAACAACAAAAGAGACAGTGAGCAGAAAAACTCATAGTAGCTTCAGGAACTCCCTGAAACTGACAAGATGTATTCCACTATGACTACTGAGAGCCTATCTCAGATTTGCAGCCTTGAAGAAGTACAGTCAAGCTGGACTGCCTAGAAGAAACAGCAGCCAAGCTACCTTGAAAGGTTTAGATCAGCTGAACTAACTGCAGAGGGCATTCCCCCATCCCTTGTTCTTCCCTTCTCCCTCCTCCTCCATCTGCCATCTTTGGCTCTTTGGTAGTATCTACATCTGTCTGTCTTTGGTTCCCTATCTGGGGCAAGTAGACATTTGTTCACATCTCCCAGGAATAGTGTCACACAACAGCATGGTGGCCTGCCCTCCCACCCCCAGTGCTGGGACAGGGAAGAGAAGGGGAGCCCTGGTTAGTCAGCCTATCTTACTCCATGAGATCCAGGCAGATGAGAGACTGTATCAAAAAACAACAAGGTGACCCGGGCGTGGTGACGCATGCCTGTAATCACAGCACTTGGGAGGCAGAGGCAGGCAGATTTCAGAGTTCGAGGCCAGCCTGGTCTACAGAGTGAGTTCCAGGACAACCAGGGCTACACAGAGAAACCCTGTCTCGAAAAAACCAAAAAACCAAAACCAAACCAAACCAAACCAAAAACCAAACCAAACCAAACCAAAACCAAGGTGGATGGTGCCAGAGGAATGACGACTATGGTTGATCTCTAGCCTTCACATGCACATACAGATTTGTGCATACGAACACACACACACACACACACAGACACACACAAATATATTCCTCTAAAGTTCTTTGGGCATAGCCAAATATCGTGCAGCCTGTAAGCTCTCTGATTCCCTTTTCAGGATAAAGATAATAATTGCCACTGGCCCAAAGGGATCTAAACAGCAACTCTGCAAATGGCAGTGATACCCAGGGAGCTGCTCTGAGCAAGCTGACAGCGGTCCTCTGGGTCTCCCTAGGATCATCATTTCCCAGGGGCTGCAGCTCGACTCAGCTAGAAGGGGGTGGAAATAGGTTGCTGCTCTGTTCTTTTAGAATCTTGTTTTCGACTTGTGTCCCGTCTGGTCCTGTATCTTTCTCGACTCTCCTGCCTGAAACGTTACGGAATTGCATTTGAAAATAACCTTTTTCTTCTTTGGAAGGCGTGTTGGGGGCCCGAAGAGCTGGCTCAGCAGTTAAGATTGCTTGCTACCCTTATTCTAAGAACCTGAGTTCAGCTACCAAACCCCACAGTAGACACATTTCCCAACTGCCCATAACTCTAGCTCCAGAGCATCTAACACCCTCTTGAGACCTCTTTGAGCGCTTGTATACCTGTATGTACACACACACACACACACACACACACACAGATACACACTTACAAACACACATACACAAAATGTAAAAGATTAAATGTAAATAAGAATAGATGTTAAGGAGTCCTGTACTGGGCATGTGATGGCATCGTCGGCTGCCCACCTGTCAGCCTCTGCCCACGGTAAACATCGCTGTAACTAACCAGTAAGTGTTGAAGCTGTTCCAGATCGCCTTGCCACGAACTTCGTAGGAGCTGCATTTGGGGAGCCTGAATTCCCTTGCCTGCCAAGAGCTGTCTCTGGATGTCACCATTAGCCACGTGGAGCGCAGTTCGATTGCTGTAATTGCAAAGGGTGATATCTGCACCCCTTTCCAGAAGAATCTCAACCACCTGCAAAACAATAAAGTCCTTAAGATTCAAAGAGTGTGTTTTTATTTTTAGCTTAAAAATATTCATAATTAGATATGTTGAGCATATTTCCAGCCCTTTCCCAGTTTTTAAAGTTCTTTTTTGTTTTTGTTTGTTTGTTTCTCTTTTTTTTTTTTTTTTTTTTTTTTGAGACAGGGTTTCTCTGTATAGCTTTCGCTGACCTGAAATTTGATCTGAACACCAGGCTGGCCTCGAACTCAGAGACCCACCTGCCTCTGCCTCCCGATTGCTGGATTAAAGACAGGTACCTCCACCGCCCAGGTGTTTGATTTTGTTTTGTTTCTTTTGGCCTGTGTCTCACTAGGTCACCCTGACTGGTCTGGGACTTGCTACATAGCTCAGGCTGACCTCAAGCTTGATGAGATCTGCATACCTCTGCCTCTTGATTGCTAGGATTCAAGATGTATGTCACCATGCCTGGCTTACAAAGTTATTTTTTTTTAATTTAATTAATGTATGTGTGTATGTGGGAGAGGGTGGCCATGAGGGCCAAGAGGACATCAGATCCCTCTGTTATCTGTGCGCTGCCCACTAAGGATTCTGGGATGACAACTTTGGTCTCCATGACTGCACGGTACATGCTTTTAAACACTCTCTCTACCTCCATTTCTAGAATTCCTCATACTTTCGAGTGGCAGCTGTACCATCAGGGTTGGATAGAAGACTAGATATGGCTCTCATTTGTGGTAAAGGAAAGGCAGATGAGACTGGAATAAAAATGGAGGATTGTAGGCTGGGGGGGGTATAGCTAAGTGGTTGGCGCTCATGCCTAGCATATGTAAGGTGGTCCCCAGAACCACCACAACAAACTATTTGAGTGCAGGTAACTATGATTTACCTTTTTAAATGTTGAGACCGGATCTCTATATTGGCTGGTGTGGTGGTGCACACCTTTAATCGCAACACTTGGGAGGCAGAAGCAGGCAGATCTCTGTTTGAGGCCAGCCTGGCCTAAGCTGAGCTGTAGATCATAGTGACAACCGAACCACTCAACACCCCCCAAAAAACCAACAACGATGACATATCTAACAACAATAACAATAAAACCAACTCTGTGGTATGGGTGATTTCTGAGAACTGTATTTTTAGACTAGGGATCTATAAATATTTTCTTCTAGAGCCATATAAGCATTGAAGTCTTTGGGTTTTTGTTTTGTTTTTGTTTTTTGTTTTTTTTGAAAGAGAATCTCATGTAGTCTAGGCTGTCCTTGAGGACCCTGAACTTCTGATTCTCTTGCCTCTACTTCCTAAGTCCTGGAATAAAAGGTTAGGCCACACCTCCTGGCTTATGTGGTGCTGGGACTCAAACCCGGGTCTTTATGCATGTTAAGCAAACACTGCCAGTTGAGCCGCAAACACAGCTCCCAAAATTCCAACACTGAAGTCTTACAGCAGTTTGTAATTTAAAAAATGAAACTCGCCGGGCGGCGGTGGGGGCGCACACCTTTAATCCCAGCACTTGGGAGGCAGAGGCAGGCAGATTTCTGAGTTCGAGGTCAGCCTGGACTATAGAGTAAGTCCAGGACAGTCAGGACTACACAGAGAAACCGTGTCTTGAAAAACAAAAACAAAAAAAACAAAAAAAAAAAAAAAAGAAAAAGAAACTCATTATCTTTATCTATTGTCTACTTATAATTTATATACCTATCATCAATCATCTATTTTTGCCTGCATACCTGTCATCTCTATATCTCTACTTATCTGACTCCCTATCATCTAATCTATTGGCCAATCTACCATCTATCTACCTATCATCTACCTACTTACCCTAACCCACCCCTATAATGATATTTCATTTGTCTATATTTCCATTAGCTATCTGTACAGCAGCAAGTACTGGGTTCAGGGTCCTGTGCTTGCTAGGCAATGGAGACCTACTCTGGCCAGCTCTGGTCTGGCCTATAGAGTCCTGGATGTTGCAGATACATCTTTTACTTATTTCCGGAGAATGCACAAGCTACATTCAAATGCCGAAGTAATTATTTTTTTCAACAGGTATGGAATAGGTGCCCATTGTGGTGTGTGTGTGTGTGTGTGTGTGTGTGTGTGTGTGTGTGATGACTTCTCTTTGTTCTAAGCCCTGAACAAGGAACCAGGTAACTACCCAGACTTCAAACTCCTCATAGTGTGGTGGGAACAGGTAAGAAAGAAACAGTGTGGTGAGTGTAATGGCAGAGGGAAGCACGGGAGACCAGAGCGGTGTGAATGAAGAAGGCCACTGGGGACTTTAGTTGTTACAGGGGCGGAGGATGCAGGTCAGAAGGTTGGGTGCTCTCCTGGCATGCATGGTGCCCTGGAGTTTGTCCCTAGTACTGCATTGACTGGGCATGGAGGATCAGAACTTCAAGCTCATCCTTGGCTATATACCCAGCTCAGGGCCAACCTGGGTAGTGTTAATGGCCTTTGGGTGTGTCTAGGTGAGAGTTGTTTGTGGGATGTTTTGGTTTGGTCTGCATTCTTTTCTAAAAAGCTATTGGAGGGGCTGGAGAGATGGCTCAGCGGGTAAGAGCACTGACTGCTCTTCCAAAGGTCATGAGTTCAAATCCCAGCACTCACATGGTGGCTCACAACCATCTGTAAGGAGATCTGACACCCTCTTCTGGTGTCTGAAGACAGCTACAGTGTACTTACGTATAATAAATAAATAAATCTTAAAAAAAAAGCTATTGGAAGCTTAAAAAATAATAATAGTAACAACAACAACAACAACAATAATAATGATTACAAATCCCCCACAGCTATCAGAAAGCAGCATACTAGACAGTGCTGTCAGAATGAACCTGACCCCTGAGCTGGGACTTTGCAAGGACTAGGAGCAGAAGTTCATTGGTGGAGGAATAAGAAGCTCTCAAGATTCAGGAAACCAAAGGCGAACCTTCCTTGCTTCCTGCCAGACTCTGTGTTCTCACTCCCCACTGTACCTCGGCTAGATTTTCTTCCGCAGCTGTAATAAGAGGCGTGTTTCCAGTCTGTGGGTGCTGAAAGTCAAGGCTTCCAAGGACTGAGTGGACTTCGGGAATATGGTCACAAATGGATTCCACATCACCCCTTGAAACCACTTCAAGGAAATCATGAATCAGTTTGTTTTTGTTCATCTTGCTGGTTCCATATAATTTCCTTAAAGAGAGAAAAAAAAATGATTCAATGACATAAAAGTCAGCAAAACAGTGGGTGGTTCCAGCGTAAAAGTTCTGCCTTGATTGCTATTTGGTTCCTTCTTTTATATGGAAAGCAGGATGTAATGAGGGGATGGCTTGGTGGACAAAGCGCTTGCCGTTCAGTGTGTTCAGAATCTCAGAACTCACAGAGAAGCTAAGCAAGCTTGGTGGCCACCGTAATCCCACCCAGGAGGCTGATGGAGGGTCCCAGGACATGCTGGCTAGTGATAGTATCTCAACTTGGAGAAAGAACTCTGCCTCAATAAATAGAGTGGAGGATGAATAAATGCCCAACATCAACTTTAGGCCTCCATATGTGCAGACGCACGCATGCCTACCCACTCTCCATCTATTCACACATAGGCACACACCTCATACACATATCGATGTAAAGATATAGTAAACAGAGTCTGGATAGATGGCTCCGTTGGTAAGATCACTTGCTCTGCAAGCATAAGAACCTGAGTTTAATTCTCTAGCACTCATAAAAAAAAAGTTTGAGTTTGATCCTCGGGATCCAGATGGTAGAGAGAATGGACTCCTAGAAGTTGTCCTCTGGCTTCCACATGTGTGCTGTGGAACACATCTACACACAGACACAAACACACAGACATACAGACAGACACAACAGACTGTAGAGGGATTTTAATCCAGCAACATGGCTGCTCTGGCAAAGGACCACATCTGAAGACCTTCTAGGTCTGTGTGCTCTGGCTACAATGCAGACACTCTCTGGATTACAGTATGATCTGGTTGTAGTACACACACACCCTTAGTACACCCCTTAGTATACACCTAACAATGAAGGTAAGGTTAGTTTGTAGAAGGAAGCAGCCATGTTTGAAGGTGACAGTTGAGAGGCAGACAAAGTGATGAATCAGAGAAAGATTTGACAGAATGAATCAGAGATAAAATACACAGCACAGGAGAGTCGACCTAAGAGAGCAGTGCAGAGACAGGTTGATGGTAAAGACAGAATGAGCCAAAGATTAAGACGGAGTCAAAAGATTAGAACAGATAGCCAGAGTTAAAGACCAAGCAGAGTTCTGACCAATTCAGTCAGAAGCGGAGAGAAGGCAGTTTGAATTGGTCAGCTTGGAAAGGAATTTGAGCCAGAGCAGCTGAGTTGAACCAGCCAGCCAGAGTTAAGAAAGCTAGAAAGGGCCGGGCAGTGGTGGTACATGCCTGTAATCCCAGCACTTGGGAGGCAGAGGCAGGCAGATTTCTGAGTTCGAGGCCAGCCTGGTCTACAGAGTGAGTTCCAGGACAGCCGGGGCTACACAGAGAAACCCTGTCTCAAAAAACCAAAAAAAAAAAAAAAAAAAAAAAAAGCTAGAAAGGGTGAGTTAATTCAGGAGGAAGCCTTTGAGATGACAATTACATCTGGCGAATACAAGTTGCTTTTACCCAGTTACACACATACACACACACACACACACACACACACACAATAAAAATATTGGGGCTGGAGAGATAGATGGCTCAGTGGTTAAAACACTGGATGTTCTACTAGAGATCTTGAGTGAAATATTCAGTACCCACATGGAGACTCACAACTATAACTGTAGTGCCAAGAATCGAATATATATATATATATATATATATATATATATGTGTGTGTGTGTGTGTGTGTGTGTGTGTGTGTGTGTGTATACACATATATTTATGTATCACATAAAATTTTTTTAATTTTTATTTCATGTGTGTTGGTGTTTTACCTGCATGTATGTCTGTATGAAGGGTGTCAGATCTTCTAGATCTAGAGTTACAGACAGTTATGAGCTGCCATGTGGGTGCTGGAAATTGAACCCTGGTGTTTTAGAAAGCAGTCAATTGTCTTACCACTGAGCCATCTCTCCTGCCCCCATAAATAAATCTTTAAAAATAAAAATAAAAGGCACATGTCTTTAATCACAGCACTTGGTAGGCAGAGGCAAGAGGATCTCTGAGTTTGAGGCCAGCCTGGCTCTAGGACAGCCAAGGCTACACAGAGAAACCCTGCCTCAAAAAAAAAATTTACAGAAATCTTACTGTAATGTATAAATTGCTAGTTATTTTTAACACTTTGCATTTGGTCACACCCATGTACTTATATGAAATCTCCGGTTATTTGTTACACATCTATCGTATTGTATTATTTCTTCTCTCAGTGATCCAAGTCACCTCCAGTGTTCCACTCCGCAAACAAGGCTGTGATAGTATCCTTACTGGGCCTTGCTATGCATATCCCAAAAGTCTGCCTGCCCTTATGTGTCAGAGATATTCAGTTTCTCTAAAATGTGTCAGATGTTCTCCGGAATGACCTCAGCAAGCAACACTACCAACGGTGCCCGCTGTTTTCTTGGAAAGCGGCTGCAAAGGCACTGGTCGCCCATGGTCCCTTACTCATCCCGCTAATTATAAGCATTTAACTTCACTACAGGTGGCAAGAGCAGACGATTCGTTCAAAATTGAGTCACAGAAAAATTTCAAGCCAGTACACATGTGCTTCCTAGCGAATCATTTCAAAACTTGGATTTATTTTTGTAGGTTGTTTCTCAAAATGCAATATCACTTCAAGGCCAAGAAATGTTTCCTTAAACATCAGAGGATAATTATAGCTTGTCCTTCGATAAAGCAAAAAAAAAAAAAAAAAAAAAAACAACAAAAACAACAACAACAAAAACAAAACAAAAAAAACCATGTATTCAAATAACAACCAGGCAAAATATGTATTTATATCATTAGATTATTCATAAAGGAGAAATAATACTTCAAATATCCAGTGATTTCTTTTTCCCCAAGGTTGTTACCTAGCAATGAATGTTTAGAGCCTATGCTTTAACTTGTTCATGTAACCTTTTTGTCTTTGTGTTTGTTTCCATTGTGGAGTATGGCTTTGCAGCTCAGGCTAGCCTAGGTCTCAGGCTGGCTTCCAACTCTCCCTCCTCCTGCCTCGACTCTTGGGTGCTGATATGGCATTGTGTACCACCACACCTGGATCTTGTATAATCTTTAAGAGAGCATTTCAAAGGTGGTATCTATTTGCTAATATAAAAATAAATTTAAAAAATATGAATTTAGCCTAATTGCAATCTCAAAATTATCCAGACACCAGAAGACTAGCAATGGGATCATTATTTGGTGATCTGTCTCACACTTGAGGATGTCTAGAGAAAGATAATGGAGAATGAAGGGCACCCTGTAGGGCCCATACATCAGTTACCCAAGTAACATGGGCTGGCTCGCACTGCCTCTTAGGGCTGAGTGCTATTTCCTCCTCTGGCTTCCAGCCTGAACATTTCAGTTTTAAGTTTTACGTGGAGAAAACTTCTCTCCACTTCCCATTGAGAAGGGTTTTTATTTTTGCTTTTTTCATTTTTCTTTTCTTTTTTCTTTTTTGGCAATCATTTTTAATTAATAGTGTTTCGTTCTAAATGGTTAAAGCAGAAGGTTTATCTTGTGTTGGCTGACAGTCATCTTTGTTCTTAATTGTATTATCTACTTGTAAAGCCAAAACTTTTATAACTAATCAGACACAACACAGGGCTTCGTGATGTCATTGTCATATGTGTATATAATTTCATTCTCATCCTCATCACCCTCTGGTCTCCCTCCCATGCCCCCTAATCCCTTCCTCTTCCCAGCTGGTCCCCGCTGGTCCCCTTCTGATTTCATGCCTTTGTTGACATTGTTTTGTGGCCCAGTGATTTATGTTAGGTTGCTTATGACAGCCTGGGCATCTTACCAATAAAACTGTTTGTTACAGGTTTGGAATGTTATATAGAAAAGACTTCAAGCAACTGAAACGTGATAGTAAGTTAATAAAAATGTGGCCCCAAAATACAGGTATACAATATTGAGCAGTTACACCAGAATCTACAAGTACTTAGATGATTAAAGTACAAGATTATCTCTGCACTGAACTCAGGGGAAGAGAGTATTTCTTATTAATATACCTTTCTTGTCAGTACTAGTTTTCCTTATGGTCTGGAGTCATTGCGGTAAAGTTTTGGAAGGGATTATTTGAAAAGTCAAAACTAGCTTATTGCAACTCTAAGGATATAATTACTCAAGCTTAGAAGACAGTTTCTTCCATAGGTTTACCCCCACCTTCCTCCCCGGGGACACTCTTCCCAAAGAAAACAAAAAGTTGCAACATATGGTATTATCTAAAACAGGGTGAAAACGGCTTACCTAGAGTCAGTTTTGCCGAGGGAGTTGGGACCCAGCTGAAGGAGCACCCAGCTGAGTGGCGGCCCAGATCATCCTACTTCATGGCTCTGATTTCCGGACCAGCTGTCACTGCTCTCTTCAACTACGTTTCCGTTTAAAAGCAGCATAGATTCAGAACCTTTTGTTTGATTTCGTTCCAGTGTTGCACAGTTCAAACACTTTATTTAAAAAAAAAAAAAAGGTATTTAAAACTGGTTCTGGGTGCACAAACCCTTTGGCTCAGTGCAAGGAGACTTGCTTAGTTTACGCAGGCTGTCACCCGGGCAACCAGCCTCCGTGTGTTTAGCTTGGAGAATTAAAAGCAGGACAGTCTAACGGAAGAAGGAAAACAAGTGTCGTGCATGCTTCTAAGCTGCTGTTGGAGTGGACAAAGCAAAAACAAAAACAAAAAACAAAAAACAAAAAAACCCAGGCCCCTATGCATATCCATGGACGAACCATTGCCTTTATCTCTCTACTTAAAGAGATGTTCTCCCGTAGAGCCATGCCCCCGTCATCCTTGCTATGTGCTGAATCAAATCCAAGTTAGGTCATCGGGATAGTATAAACCACACAGGCAGGAATGAAGACATGTTATAGAGACACCGGGACCCCTTGCTTTCACTCTCTCAGACTATTGAAACACTGGACCCCAAGAAATTGGAAGTCCCATGCTGGGAAAGGGAAAGGCTGGAACCTAGGGCCAGCCAGAGGAGGAACTTGTCTCCCAGGAAGTGATTTCACACAACTTGTCCCACCTCTTTGCAGAAGAGACTGGGGCCCAGACAATAACGGCTCAGCACTGGGCAGGTTCACATCTTGGCCGGGACTTTTTAGTTACACATACCCCTTGCACTTTATTAAAACCTAAACTTTACATCAGGACCTCAGTGATGGATTTGGTGGGGGTCATTAGACCTCTGTTACTTTCCCCAGTGTGGCAACATTGAATAAATCTTTCTCTGCTTTTCCTTGTTTCTTGTCTGCTTAAATGGCCTATTGAAGATGGGTGGTCCAGCCTGTCTTGTTAGGGATTGCCAAGATTTAGGCATCTTAACCTGATGACATTGGTAATAAGAATCCAATCCAATAGATTGTCCCTGGACTAGTTGTATTCATTGACCCACATTTGAGAAATCCTTTCATTAGAACACATTTCTTCTTCCTCCTCCTCCTTTCCCTCCTCCCCTCCCTCTCTTTTCTCCTCCTCCTCCTCCTCCTCCTCCTCCTCCTCCTCCTCCTCCTCCTCGACTGCTCCTCCCCCTCCCCCTCCTCTTTCTCTTCTTTTCCTCATTATTTGATACAGGCTATCACTTTGTAGTTCTGGCTGTCCTGGAACTCATTGTGTAGACCACAAACTCACAGAGACCTTCTCCCTGCCTCTGCTCCTGGGTGCTACATTTCATGTTTAGAGAGACTCGTAGTATTTTAACACAAAGGCTTCAGCAAGTTGAATGCATTTTTGTCAGACTCATAGCCTACAATAACCTACCATTGAGAGAGACCATAAAAAACAGAGACATACTCATAAGGCATACCTGACCATAAGGCTAGCTGGCCCCTGGAGCTGCTAGTCTCCCACTATCTCCTGAAGCGTGTGTGGAGTCTAAAGATATGATAGGATATATTTTCAATAAAATGAGGTAGCAAGAAACTCTTCCGATGCATTTGAGATCATGAAGCTCAGGGCTGGAGAAATGGCTTGTTATTCTTATAGAGGACCCAGGTTCAGTTCCGGGCTCCCTGGGTGGATGGGCGTGTCACAACCTAAGTGGATCTGAACCTTCTTCTGGCTTTAGCAGACACTTGTACACATACACATACACAAGAATAAATACTTATAACAAACAAAGTTTTATTTCTCTTGTGGGGTTTCTGCCCCCTCCATTCATGCTAATCTTTTTAAACATTATCTAGGGTTTGTTCTGTGCTGTACAGAGCCTCAGCCAATTTTTAGCAAGTCTTGTCATTGACTACCCTAAAATCTACTTTTATTAATTGCAATAGCTTTTGTTGTATTTGCTTTGTGATGCTCTTAGATTCTCTTCTATCAAAGCAGCCATCCAAGAAAGACAGCATTAGGCTGGAGAGATGGCTCAGTGGTTAAGAGCACTGACTGCTCTTCCAGAGGTCCTGAACTCAACTTGCAGCAACCACATGGTGGCTCACGACCATCTGTGATGGGATCGGGCGCCCTCTTCTGGTGTGTCTGAAGACAACAACAGTGTATTCATATACATAAAATAAATAAATCTAAAAAAAAAAAAAAAAAGGAGCCAAATGACTGTAAAGCCAAAAACAAAAACAAAACAAAACAAAAACAAAAACAAAAACAAAAACAAAAACAAAAACAAAAACCAGGCGGTGGTGGCGCACGCTTGTAATCCCAGCACTTGGGAGGCAGAGGCAGGTGGATTTCTGAGTTCGAGGCCAGCCTGGTCTACAGAGTGAGTTCCAGGACAGCCATGGCTACACGGAGAAACCCTGTCTCGAAAAAACAAAAACAAAAACAAAAAACAAAAAACAAAACAAACAAAAGCCAAAAAATATCATTAAAAAAAATAAAAGAAAGTCAATATGTCTTCAACTGTTTAGCTGAGGATTCAAAAAGTCAGCAAGTGGGTTGCCAGACTTTACAAATGAAAATACAAGGCAGGCTCTCTCATAGCCTTGGCTAACCTCTATTTTGCTAGGTAGCCTAGCATGGTCTTGGATGTTGAATCTTCCTGACTCTACCTTCCAAGTGTTTCGATTACAATTGTGGGCCATTCATTCTTTACCATCATGGGCTTCTTGGACTTAAATCAAAGATTCACACGTGCTGGGCAAGCGTTCTCCCAAGTGAGCTGCATCCCCAGCCTGGGAAGCATCATTACATAAACAAAACCAGCAAGGACTGGTCATCGACAGATCTGAACTACATAATATGCTACAAGTAGTTCTTCATCATGACAGGCATTGGCATCAGTTCTAAAGTGACAGTTTAGAAGTTGAATTAAGCCAGGTGGTAGTGGTGGTACACACCTTTAATCCCTGCACTAGGGAGGCAGAGGCAGATGGATCGATGTGAGTTCGAGGACTGCCTGGTACAGTGGGCACTATTTGAGTGAGAGATAAAAAGTTGAGTCACATATATATGTATGACATTGGGCTCAGTGATGGAATTAGATTAGCTAAAAGTGTATCTTAAGAGAATGTGAAATCAGTTCTCTCTCTCTCTCTCTCTCTCTCTCTCTCTCTCTCTCTCTCTCTCTCTCTTTCTGAGACAGACACTCTAACCTAGTTGATTTGTAGCTGAATATATGCTGGAAGAGAAGCAGGGCTCTCATTCATTACCTCAGTATCAGTGATGTGTGTGTGTGTGTGTGTGTGTGTGTGTGTGTGTGTAGGTAAGAGGACAACTTGTAGAAGTTAGTTCTCTTCTACCATGTGAGCTATTCTGGGGATCTGAAGAAGGGCCCGAGATTTTAGGTTTTGGTGCAAGTACTTTTAACTGCTAAATCTTCTCACTGGTCTGATTAGTAAAACTTGATACTAGGTAAGATCTGATTGTGACTTGATAATATGATCTTTTGTACACACACACACACACACACACACACACACACACTACCCCGGGCTGGGGATGAGGTAGGGGCAGGACAAGACACCAGACAGTGGTCAAGACTTCCCTCTGGTGGCCAAAATGTTTGGAAGCTTGCCCTCAGTGGGGTGCCTTCTTTTTTTTTTTTTTTTTTTTTTGATTTTTTTTATTGTATATATTCTATATTTACAATTCATTTCCCTTTTTCTGGTTCCCCACCCCCAAAGGTCCCACATGTCCTTTTCCCTCCCCCTGCTCCCGCATCCACCCGTGGGGTGCCTTCTTAGTACTGACAATTTATTGGAAGAGAGAAACTCAATGAAGAAAATGCCCCTGCCAGATTGGCCTATAGGCAAGCTCTGGTGCTTTTTTTTTTTTTTTTTTTTTTTTTTTTTTTTTTTTGATTGACAGTTGATGTGAGAGAACGCAGCTCACTATAGGCTGAGTGCTATAAGATTGCAGTCTGAGCTAGCCACGAGGAGCAAACTAATAACCAGCAGTTTTCCATGGCCTCTGCATCAGCTCCTGCCTCTGGGTTCCCGCCTTGATTCCTGCCCTGACTTCCCCCAGTGATGGAGGGTGGGACCTGCTAATCCTAAGATGAAATCATTTCTTTCTTCCTTAAGTAGCTTTTGGTCATGGTGCTTCGTCACAGCAATAGAAACCTTAAGACACCCCATCCGCGTCTCCAACATATTCCTCTAATACACTCTATCCTCGAGTCGTTTCGTATTTCTGATAATATGGCCATCTTTAGTTTAGAGTTCTGCTCCCCTCCCCTTCCCCTCCTCTTCCCTCCCTCCTTACATCTCTCTCTCCCTCCCAGCACCCCCCTCCCAGCTTTCCATCTTTCTTCATTTCTTCCTTTCTAGTTTTGTACAGAGGATCAAACCCAGTACTTGTAAACACTTGCCGGGCCAGTGTTCTACCACAGAGCAACAACAATGTGAGCCCTGAATGTTAGTATTTTACTTCCCGGAGGACGTGGGATGTATGTGCTTTAGTTGCTTTTATTTCCTCTATTGTGTTTTACATAGAGAGTACTTTTGGATAGAACTGATTGCATGCCCAAGAACTTCAAAGCAGTGAGATTTCACGCACTAGCCCTTGTCTCACTGAAGGAGAACCCAGGTTCTTAGCAGAAGCTGTATTTTTGTTTCATTTTGGCTATGTAGTTGGGAGAAATCATTCTAGGAAACATTAATGCCTAATGAGATGCTGTAAGGACGGGTTTGAAAGGAGGACAACTGTAACTTCGAATCCAGTGTTAGTTGTAAGGGAACCCCGAGGATAGCTTGAAAGGCCCAATCTATTCCGAGGGAAAAGGACCACTGGGTTTTTCCATTCTAGGAAGCTTTTCTGCTCAGGCGGCTCTGCTGTCAGTGTGAGCTGCATCACTGGCTTGTTAACCTCTTTGCTCTCACAGCAGAGTTGTGAGGAAAAGCAGCTTTCTAGCTTTCTTTCCCTCCCTCCCTCCCTCCCTCCCTCCCTCCCTCCCTCCCTCCCTCCCTCCCTGCCTCCCTCCCTCCCTCCCTCCCTCCCTTCTTTCTTTCTTTCTTTCTTTCTTTCTTTCTTTCTTTCTTTCTTTCTTTCTTTTTCCTTTGGTTTTTTTAGAGACAAGGTTTCTCTTTGTAGCCCTGGCTGTTCTGGAACTCACTCTGTAGACCAGGCTGACCTCGAACTCAGAAATCCGCCTGCTTCTGCTTCCCAAGTGCTGGGATTAAAGGTGTGCACCACCACTGCCCGGCTTATGTGTTTATTTTTAACAGAAAGACCATGAAGGAGCCTGCTGTTTTGTGTGTGTGCAATCATGAGTGTGTGTGTGTGTGTGTGTGTGTGTGTGTGCACATGCAAGTATGTGGGTGTGCATGCATTTTTAATTATATATACATATATGTATATATATATATATAATTATATATATGCATGTGCATACATGTGCACATGGAGGCCAGAGGCCAGAGGCCAGCCTTAGATGCTACCCAGCTTGTTTTGTTTTTTGAGATGGAATCTCTCACAGACCTAGAACTTACCAAATAGGCTAGACTGGCTGGCTAGTCAGCAAGTCCCAGGGAGCCAGCCACCTGTCTCAGCCTCTCACGCCCTGAGATTCCAGTGCATGCTTTCATGCTTCTCTTCTTTACATAGGTTCTAGGGATTGAACCCCAGGCCTCATGTTTGCATGACAAGCCCTTTACCAACTGAGCCTCCCTCCCCAGTTTGTTGCTTAAAAAATATTTATTCATATATATATATGCATAATATATATATATGCATATATATATATATATATATGGATATATATATATATCCATCCTCTGTCTTTATGAACACCAGAAGGGAATCAGATGCATTGTAGATAGTTGCTAGGAATTGAACTCAGAACCTCTGGAAGCGCAATCAAGTGTTACTAATAGCTGAGCCATCTCTCCTGCCCCTGTCTGTTACTTCTAGGGAAGGTGAAGTTTCCTGGAGCTTTGTTCTAACCCTCTTCCTTTCTATTTTCTATTTGGAAAGAAGATGAAAGAAAGAGAACAAGATAGACAGACAAATGGAATAAACACTTAAGAAAAAGTATTGGGGATGTGACTCAGGACAAGAATGTGCAAAATCCTGCATTCTTTATCCAGCAATGAGTCAACTGGGTTAGTAGCACATGCCCATAATCTAGCATTTGGAGAAGTGGAGGAGGATTAGGAGTTTAAATCATTCCTGGCTATATAGAGAGCTCAAGGCCAGCCTGGGCTACATAAGGTTCTATCCCAAAAAGTACAAAGAAACAGCCAGGCTTGGTGGTACATGCCTTGAATTCCAGCACTCAGAGGCAGAGGCAGGCAGATTTTTATGAATTGGAGGCCAGCCTGGTTTACATAGTTCCAGGTTGGCTAAGACTGTTACACAGTGAAACTCTGTCTCGACAAAAAACCAAAACAAACAGAAAGTACAAAGAAACAAACAGAATTAACATATAAGATAGAGTAGTGTAACCATGTACACATACACCCATGGTTAACAGAACACTGAGCTTCAGGTCTGTACTTTGTGGCCAGGACTGTTTTTCACCTTATTATCTTGTTTCCCTCCTTCTGAGTTTAAGATCCCTGAAAATAGCCCAGCAGGGTGGCCTAGTGTGTAAAGGCTCTTGGCATGAAAGTCTGGGGTTTAATCCCCAGAGCCCACATGAAGGAGAAAGGGGAGAACCAACCTCACAAAATTGTCCTCTGACCTCCACAGAAGCACAAATGCACACACCCGAGCAAGCATACCCCACCCACCCACACAACTAAAAATAAATTTGATTTTAAGACCGAGTCTCACTGTACAGCCCTGGCTGGACTGAAACTTGATGTGTAGACCAGGCCTGTCTTAAACTCACAGAGATCCACCCGTCTCTGCTTCCCCAGGGCTGGGTTTAAAGGTGTACAATACCACACCCAGATCCACAAAAATATGTTTTTAAAGGAAACCTGTAAACTTGGACAAGTAAGTTCACACACACACACACATACACACACACCGTAAGTGCTGTGCTATCTGAACCTACCAGGCAAGTTACAAATGGAAGGGCTGTAGTAAGCTGCTTCTCACCTACAATTACCCTAAAGAACACAGCAGCTTTACATTTAAATGTCCTGATGATGTGTACCTTGGGTTGCAAAGATGACTCAGAGATTAAGGGCAGTTGCCACTCTTGGAGAGGACCAGAGTTTAGTTCCCAGCTTCCATGGCTGGTGATTCACAGCTGCCTGTATTACACTTCCAGGGATTTGATATCCTCTTCTGGCCTCTGAAAGTAGCTGCACACATGTGCACATAAACACACACATGTACATACAAAACCCATACATGTATACAGATAAATAAAAATAAAATAAGTATTTTTTTGAAAAGATGTGCACCTTTAAAATTTGGGTTTCTTCCACACACACACCCCCCTTTTTGTTTTTTCAAGATAGGGTTTCTCTGTATAGTCTTGGCTGTCCTGGAACTCACTCTGCAGACCAGGCTGGCCTCGAACTCAGGAAATGCACCTGCCTCTGCCTCCTGAGTGCTGGGATTAAAGGCATGAGCCACCACTGCCTGGCTCCAAACCCCATCCCCCTTTGTTTTAAAGCAGTGAGGAATGCACAGTAGTTGCTTTAATTTTTATTTGATTTGATTTGAATTGAAACGGAATCCTAGGTAACTGAGACTGGCCTAAAACTCATATAGTGGAGGATGGCTTTAAAACGTTTGGTCCTCCTGCTTTCGTGTTCCAGTGTTGTGATTACAGGTGTGCACCTCGATGGCCTGTCTGTGCAGGACTGGAGATGGGCCCCAGGGCTGTGTGCACGGAAGGCAAGCACTCCACCAAGTGGCTATATCCCCAGGAGCAGCTTTTTTTTTTTTTTTTTTTTTTTTTTTTGGTTTTTTGAGACAGGGTTTCTCTGTGTAGTCCTGGCTGTCCTGGAACTCTTTAGACCAGGCTGGCCTCGAACTCAGAAATCCGCCTGCCTCTGCCTCCCAAGTGCTGGGATTACAGGCATGCGCCACCACGCCCGGCTTTTTCTTTTTTTTTTTTTTTTTTTTTTTTTTTTTAGGAGCAGCTTTTTTTAAACCAATGTTTAATGAATAAAGAGATAGCTGAATGACTGGCGAATGACTGAATACAGAATCACCTTGCCTCACATTTACTGGAAGTTCTTTTCTAGGGAAGCTTGGTTCTGGTTCAATAAACCATTGATTTAGGCTGGGTGTGGTGCATCATATATGTAGTCCAATTTATGATTATGAAGCTATCTTGGACTACATTGTGAGTTCCAAGCCAGCCTGTGCTATAGAATAGGACCCTGTTTGGAAACAAAACAAAAACAAAACCTAGTATGGGCTAATGGGGAACCCATTAGTATGATATTTGCCTTATAAGAAGTAAGACTTGAGTTCAGAAGCCATATAAAAAGTTGGGCATGGTACAGTACACTTGAAATCCCAGTGCTGGAGAGGCAGAGCTGGGAGGATCCTGGTGATATCTGGCCAGCCCCTCACCTAGATTTACAATACCAGGTTCCCTCTTTTGGAGCAGGTTCAATCAGAAAGTGGTAGGTTATCCCCAAAACCTTCATGCCACTATTTAACGCACTGGCATATCTTACCAGCAGGCCAGTGCTACAGCGTGCAAGATCTAGTGCTGGGTAAGACCCTTTCTGACACTCTAAAAACCAGCCACCAAGGAGGAAGTTTTCAGGTGAGCTCCAACTCCATTTCTCTATGTCCTGTTATGTCTTTGGCAACACACTTTGTTGTGGTAGTGTCTTACCATCTAGCTATGATTGACCACAAAGAGCAATTATAATAGCTTGTGTTGTTTTGTGGTGAGTCTGACTAATAACTCATAGGAAACTACCCTATGCTTGACACGGAGATTTTAATTTATTAACCCACATCTTCTGGTGGAAATGTCACCCACCCATGCCAATCTAACGTATATGGTTAGCTCCAGGCCAGGCAATGAGAGACCTTGTCTCAAGAAAAACGTGGACAGCATTTCTGAGGAATAACACCTGAGGTGTTGAAGCCCCACCCCACCGCTAGCACAGTTGTAGTCGCCATCTTGTCCCATGTCTGGCAGCTGCTTCACATTGTCGCTGTCATCTGCCTGCCAGTCACTGATGCAGAAGAATAACCTGACTCAGAACAAGATCATGCTGACCATGTACCCCGCTATGTTCTCTGTGTTATGAGGTTTGTTAATCTTGAGAAATTCAACAGCTATAAGCTTCATGTAAGACACATCAAATTAAAGGTCAATATGAACTGTTAAGTCTAAAATGAGTTGGGTCAGGCCTGACCACTGGGCAGTACTTCCAGCATCTGTATATGAGCTCATTGTGGTTTTTTCCATTTTAGCCTTTATAAGCTGCCTCTGAGAAACGTCCAGTGCACAGCTTTAAGCTGTTGCTGTGCTCAATCAGTCTCTGTGCATTCAATAAACCATCCCTGTTTAACTGAGATTGGTGTTTGTGTGGTTTGTGGGGGCAACTCCTGGACCCCAACTCTGAGGTTGTCCCATGAATTATATGCTCACATGCCCACAGGCACCCCCCACACCCTTCTACACACTCACACACACCCTAGAACATATATGTATAAAACAAACAACAAAAAAGTGGGCTTCATTTTTAGAATGTAAGATACCTTGTGTGTGTTCTGAAAATCGCTGGAGTATTTTTCTAGCACCGATTTTAAAAAAGAGCTTAAGATCCTGAGCAAACACCACACAGTCCTTTCTAAACCATATCAGCGTTACTTGTCTTTTCTCTGTCCTCAAACTGAGGACACAAAGAGAGGGGATTATTCTTCCTTGAAACCCTCCACAGGATCAACTATACTGTCCTGACAGTAGATTGAGAAAACGAACACTCTCCAGCAGTTTCAACTTTTTAGAGAATCTCTCTTTGAAGATTCTTGTTCTAATAGTGTCTTCCTCCTCTTCCAGTCGTAGGTCTATTGTAGGCTCTGGGACAGCATCAGGAAGGATTGCCCTGCCCAGCACCATCAGGACAAATGGATGAGAACAGTGGGAGTCCCACACAAACAATGTTTCCTTTTTCTTTATGACCTAATTAAACTGTTATGCCCCTGAGGTCCCCTGAGATCCCAGCTGAGGGTGATTTTTCCAAAGCTTCTAATCTCTTAAATTGCCTGTGCGTCAAAATAGCTCCCCGTGGCCATTATTGGTAACACCTTGAAATAACTGAATTAGACTAGTGAGGAAATCATTTTGTGAGGAAAAGCTGTTGCCTCGGGATGTTGACTGACACAGGCTTCATCCTGCAGAAATGGAATCTTTTCTGCTTTTGGAGCCAGTGGGGGTGGGGATCTAATAAAAGTGTGTCTCCCATGGGCTTCTACATCATTAGCATCCTGACTTCACACAGGCTGTAACAAATAACTTATTTTAAAAATTTCTCTAGGGAGATGACAAGAAGCCAAAAATATCTTGGAAGAAATCTTACCTTAGCAACCTGTTCGGCAGCCGCTTATATTGTCTAAAATTTAATTTCAGGGAGCAAAGTCTTTGAGATCGTTTTAGTTTCTGATCTTAGTTACTGAAGCATCTTTAATTCTCATAAGGAGAGAAAAGAGTAATGCCTTGTTTGTAAATATCGTTTCTTAGTTTTTATGGGACATCCATTATAAAGACTATTACTGTAGTTGGTTACCCATCTCTGGGTGGACATTGGATTGCTTTTACATGAACTCAATCTTTAATATAATCCTACATGGTAATTACAGGACCCTTTTTAGTAATAAAAACAGTCTTAAGGAAGTTAAGTGATTTGCACAAAGTTATATAGTTTGTAAATGGCTAAAATCAGATCTGTCTGTTCTTAAGACCCACACACTTAACTTCACCTTAGGGATCTTAAAATATGAAAAAAAGAGATTCTTTCAGGGTTAGAAGAGATGACTTGGTGGCTAAGAGTACCAACTGCTTTTGCAGAAGACCCGAATTTATTCCTGGCAGCTCACAGCCCGGAAGACCTGACACCTTCTTCTGGCTTCTGGGCTCTACAGGCACTGCATACCTGTGATGCAGGCAAAGTACTATGTAAGAAAAGCAATTCTTTCCTGTGCACAAACTTCCCCACGTCTCTCTACCCATCACTTGCCCTCTTCTTTCTATTCTTTTGTACAACGCATTGATTTGCCTAGACTGGCTGGCCAGAAAGTGCTAGAATTACAGGCACACACTCCCACACCCAGTGATGCTGTGGATTAACCTAGGCCTCCATGCGTGCTGGGCTAGCATCGAGCTGCATCCCTTTATTCCTTTTCTTCACTATGAAAATTTAGTGTTACTTTGTTTCTGCCACTAAAATTGATGGTCCTGGTCTTTCTCTTTTGTTTTTATGTACAGTTGTCTTAGTCAGGGTTTCTATTTCTGCACAAACATTACCGACTAAGATGATTTATTATGTAACATCACTAACTAAGATGATTATGTATGTATGTATGTATGTATGTATGTATGTATATGAGTACACTATAGTTGTCTTCAGATATACCAGAAGAGGACATCAGATCCCATTACAGATGGTTGTGAGCCACCATGCGATTGCTGCAAAGTGAACTCAGAACCTTTGGAAGAGCAGTCAGTGCGTTTAACTGCCGAGCCAGCTCTCCAGCCCAACCTTGACCTTTTTAAAGAAAGTGTAAGAAAGGGTTTATTCATCTTACACTTCCAAATTGCTGTTCATCAGCAAAGGAAGTCAGGACTGTAACTCAAGCAGGTCAGGAAGCAGGAGCTGATGCAGAGGCCATGGAGGGATGTTCCTTACTGGCTTGCTTCCCTGGCTTGCTCAGCCTGCTCTCTTATAGAACCCAAGACTACAAGCCCAGGGATGGCACCACCCACAAGGGGCCCTCCCTGCTTGATCACTAATTGAGAAAATGCCCCACAGCTGGATCTCATGAAGGCACTTCCTGCAACTGAAACTCCTTTCTCTGTGATAACTCCAGCTTGGGTCAAGTTGACACACAAAACCAGCCAGTGCAATTGACCCCTTGTCAACTTGACACACAAACACATCACTATTAAGCCTCAACCCTTACTTTCTTACACTTTCTTTAAAAAGGTCAAGGTTGGGCTGGAGAGCTGGCTCAGCAGTTAAACGCACTGACTGCTCTTCCAAAGGTTCTGAGTTGAGTTCCCAGCAACCGCATGGTGGCTCACAACCATCTGTAATGGGATCTGATGTCCTCTTCTGGTATATCTGAAGACAGCTATAGTGTACTCATATACATAAAATAAATAAATAAATCTAAAACAAAACAACCCAAGACCAAACAATTTGAATGAAAACTCAAAGTGCTTTATGTTTTTAAATGCAATTTTGACCATGCATATCTTGGATCTTTGCAATATAGGACTATATATGTCCCAAGATATCTATGAATGTAGGCCAATACATTCGTGGATGAGAATGTCATGTAACAATGTCAAAATGTTCATCAGCTCTTTTTGAGTCTACAGAATTTTATTATTTTTACTTTTAATTCTTTAAAAAAATTGTAAATTTTGTTTAATGTGCATGAGTGTTTTGTCAGCATGTAAATCTGTCTGTGCACCACACGCATGCCTGGTGTCAGTAGAGGCCAGAAGAGGGCACAGGATCCCTTTGGATTGGAGTCACAAAAAGTGAACTGCCTGCCGTTTGGGTACTGGAAATCGGACTTAGGTCCTGTGAAAGCGCAGCCATCTATCGTAACTGTCTTCACTGCACAGCCATCTCTCCAGCCCCTACAGAATAAAAAAAAAAAATTACTAAACCTCCTTGAGGAAGAGGGCATGTCACATTAAATTCTTATATTTTATGGTTGTGAGCCTAGCCTTTAACGGCTGAGCCATCTCTCCAGCCCCACATTAAGTTCTTAAGGTGGAAAAAAGTCCACCTCCAACTAGGTCCTCTTTGGGCGGGCCGGCTTCGAGGCCCCACCCACCACGCACCGAGGTCCCCGCCCATGGCCACTCAGTGCCCGCCTCCTCGCTCGCTTCTTCCCGACAGCCTTCGCGCGCGGCCTGACGCTCCGCTCCGCAAGATGGCGGCGGACAGTGAGGTGAGTTCTGCGCCCGGGGTGCGTCTGTCACAGAGTTCTGCGGCCGACGTCAGTGGCCCGCGGCTTACTGTCTGTGCTCTTCTCTCTCCCTGCAGCCCGAGTCGGAAGTGTTTGAGATCACAGACTTCACCACAGCCTCGGAGTGGGAAAGGTGAGTAGTGGCTTTGGTCCTGTCTGGCCCCGGGCGGCATCACACAGCTGACGCTGGTTCTGAGGGAGACGCCCACGCTTCGTCTCTCCTTCCGTGCCCTGGCAGCCTTGGCGTTTCCCGCACCAATCATACGGACAGGTCAAACCAACCTTCAGACTTCGCCTTTAAAACAAGTTGTGTTGACTTCCAGATCACTTCCCTGACCCGGAAAACCATTTCCGAGGTCGCTCCTGTTTTCATGTCAGTTTGCCTCAGTTGTCATCCAAGCCGTCAGCCAAGCAGCTGCTGTGTTTTCTTCCTGTGTTTAGTGGAAGAGACTTGCAGCGTACCGATGGCGGTTCAGCTGCCGTACTCCTACCGTCTTTAGCCTGTCTTCGAGAAATTAAAAAAAAAAATCAAAATACTGTTATTTCTCTATTCCTTTCCGGTCCTTTCCTCTCTTTCCACTCTTCCTTCACTTCATATTTACGAATAGCATATTTACATACATCTTTGGAATGTTTTGATTCACATCGTTACATTTTAAACTTGGTTCTGTGCCCCGCCTTCCTGAGCTTGTCAAACTCAGATGAACAACTGAGTTCCAACGAATGTGTTTTATCACCTAAGTTAGTTGAAAACTCAGTTCGTTGGCTTGATAGCTTAGATAGCTATTGAGGGTATTGGTTGCAACGTTTGTAGGCCTTACATATGTGTGGCTTTCAGGTCAGTTGGTGGCACAGGAAAAGATAAAAGATCTTTAATAGTTTAACTTGTGTGCCCACCCCCCACTTCATCGAGTCAGTTAGACTTAACACACTAGCAAGACGTGATGAGCAAGTACTGTGTGCCCTGAACTATCCTAAGATTGGGGGAAATCTATATACCTTCAAAAAAGCTCCGACAAATTGTTAAAATGTAAGCCAGTTGGTACTAACTAGTTAAGTGGGGAAAACGTGGACTACGAAATCGTTGGAGACATTTTTGTACGGAAAAGATGGGAAATCCCTGCTTTGAATTGGGAAGGCAAATGGAGGCTCCTGTGTGTAATCGTGCCTACTGGGAAGGATGAATTGGATCGCTTGAGTTAAGTAAGGAATTAAGACCAGCCCGAGCAATCTAACATACCGCCTTGAGAAAGGAAAGGGAAAATGGTTTAGGGTTTGGTTAGACAAGCTAAGGGCCTGACATTGCTAGTCATATAAGTGAGGAATTATCACTGAGAAATAAATAAAAAGAATAAAGTGAGATGTTGCCAAAGCGGAGGACTCTAGAGTTGGTGCACACGTGGCTACACATCCTCGGACTTGACCGTGCATCGCGGAACCTGTGCGTCTCTATTCTCCGAGTCTCCCATTAGGTTTTAGGGCACATCCCCAAATTTGCTTTTCTAACATAGTCCCAGGTAATACAGATGCCAGCAGGTCAGAAGACCATATTTAGAAAGCACTGCTGCTTAAAGTGGTAAGAGATCTTGGTCCTATGGTACAAGGGTGGTCTGGTTTAAGTTGTTACATTGTGGTAAAATGAAATAAGCAGTTTACATTGATTCATAAAGTGGAACTGTAATTAGTTGACTAGAGTGAACTAGATTTAGGAAGATGAGCTTAATGTAAGTCTGAGAGGAAAGGCACAGGTATGAAACCTCAGTTTTGTTCCTAAATGAAAAGATACGTATCAAACAAGGGTGCGCTTTGGGGCATGTTGACTTTAAAGTTCATATTTTGAATGTAGTTAGAAAAATATGATAGTCTTGGAGGGTGTGTGGTAAGGAAACATCAATGATTAGTGTTTGGAATGGAAGAATGACCATTTTCCCTGGTTAAATAATTTAAAATTTCCTGACGGGAGTTGGAGAGATGCTTAGAGGTTAGGAATGCCGTACACTCTTCCAGAAGACCCAGGTTCAATTCCCAGCACCACATGGCAGCTCACAACTGTCTAAAACGCCAGTTCCATGTTAACACCCTCGTATAGGCATACATGCAGAAGGAACACCAGTGCACTTGAAATAAATCAGTTTCTAAAAAGTGCCCTCTTCCCTGCTGTGTGAGGGTGGAGGCTCAGGCACACAGGCACAGGTGCATTTAAGATTTGGCCTCACCCATAATTCACTGCCATGGCTGAGGAAGCATCAATGCTAGAAGTGTAATGGATGCCAGTGCTGCTTCACATACACTAGGCTACCAAAGCCTTAGACAAGCACCAAGGACACCTTTGTGTGCTTGTATCAATTGTGATGAGCCGACACATGTCAAGTGGGTGGAGGCACTTTGTGCTGGGCACCCACTCAACCTCATTAAGTTTGATGACAATAATTAGAAATGGGTAGGACTCTGTAAAACTGATCATAAAGTGATGGGTTTCATCAAAGAGTATTTCAAACACAAGAAATAAATGTGATTTTGAAGTTTCTTAAGCCTTATTTTTTTAATTTCTTCTCAGTATTGAATGAAAATAAGGACATGAATGGTCCCAGACATAGTTGAGAAGGTGGTTTATTGTAAATATGAGGGAGAGAACAGGGAGAGGCATCTGGAAGAGCTCAGACTGAACTGGCCATGAGAGGTAGTGGGGGAGAGGAAAAGAAGAGAGAAAGAGCAATGAGAACACATAGCTAGATAGCAGGGCTACAGAGGAAGAGAAGCTAGGGGAAGGGAAATAAAGCTCGTGGGAGGGCTGGAGAGGTTTAGGGTGGGGGAAGGGCATGCCAGCCCGGATGGCTCTGTAACAGGTACTTGTGGCAGAGCCTGAGGGAGTCTAGAGGTTAGCAAGGACCTTGGGATGCTAATTGGCACCACTAGCACTGGTTAATGGGAGAGCAATATGTTCCTGTTCCCAGAGATGAGAATGACTCCTTGTGGCAAGTAGGAACACTCTTAAGTCCCTAGGAAATGTTAGCTTTTGTCTAAATGTCAGACTGGCAAAAGGAATTTCTTGAGACCTAACAAGTATGTTATATACCATACAGATAATTTATTGAGAGGACTAAGTAGAAACTTAATTTTGAATGTCCATGTGTAAGGCACAATGTAAGACATTAGGGATTTAGTAGCTAGTAAAAGCAGGCAAGGCTTAGTGTGCTCATTGACCTGGGTTCAGTCCCTAGTACTGTAGTAAAAAAGAGAAAATAAGGTGTCCCATCTCCCTCCCTCTCTCCTCCTCTCCCCTTCTCTCCCTCTCTCCCTCTCCCCCTCTCCCCTTCTCCCCTTCTCCTTCTCTCCCCACCCCCCTTTGAGTTTGAGACAGGTTCTCTGTGTAGCCCTGGCTGTCCTGGAATTCAAACTGTAGATCAGGTCGAGCTCAAACTCAGATCTGCTTGCCCCTGCCTTCTGAGTGCTGGGATTAAAGGTGTGTACCACTACATATATACCCTCCCCATCCCCTGGCTAAGGTCCTGCTGGTAGTGAAAGTATAGTCTAGCAGAAGAAATGACATGAGCCACATAATGTAACTAGTCTGTAATTACAAGTTAACATAAGAGCTACAAAGGGGAAATGGAAAGAAACCTGTTTTTCCAAAAGTATGTGCAAAAGAACTTAGTATAGGAAAAGGAGTGACTCATCAGCTAAGATATGGAGAACTGTTAAAGAAAAGGTTACTTAAGTTTTCTAGTCAAATCTCAATATTTGTAGGCTATAACTGCTTCCTAGCCAGTTCTAAAATTTATAAGTAAAGTATTTTAAGATGCTTCTTTGGGGCTAGAGAAATGGTTCAGCAGGTAAGAACACTGGCTGCTTTCCCAGAGGTCCTGAGTTCAATTCCCAGTGCCCACATAGTATTCACAACCATCTATAGCAGGATCTGATGCCCTCTTCTGTCATGCAGGTATACAGTCAAATAGAGCACTCACAAACATAAATAAATATTTTTTTTTAAAAAAGATGGTTCTTGGCTGGGCAGTGGCGGTGCACACCTTTAACCCCAGCACTTGGGCAGATTTCTGAGTTCCAGGACAGCTAGGGCTAGACAGAGAAACCCTGTCTCGAAAAACCAAAAAAAAAAAAAAAAAAAAAGGTTCTTTTACTCTGAAATTTATTTTTTTAAATTATCTTTATTATAGTAATAATACCTTGTAGTAAAAATAAATACATTTAAACCTTCTACAAAGATAGCTATTAAATTTTGACATATTTTCTTTGTGCGTGGGTAATTTTTTTTCTTTTTTTTTTCTTGGATATATTCTATATTTACATTTCATTTCCCTTTTTCTGGTTCCCCGCCCCCCCCAAAGGTCCCACATGCCCTTTTCCCTCCCCCTGTTCCCCCATCCACCCCTTCCCTCTTCCCTGTTCTGGTATTCCCCTACACTGATGCTTTGATCCTTTCCAGCACCAATGTCCACTCCTTTCTTCTTGTCAGACATCATTTGGTATGTGAATTGTGTCTTGGGTGTCCCAAGATTCTAGGCTAATATCCACATATCAGTGAGTGCATACCATGTATATTCTTTTGAGACTGGGTTACCTCACTTAGTATGATAATTAGTATGGTAATTTTTTAAGATCAAATTATATCAGTGCTTGTTTCTACAGCTTTCTTTTTTCACTTATCGTGTGTACCTTTTTCTTAAGTCCTCAACTGTTCTTCAGAACCATTTATAATGGGTATTCATTGATCTGTTGAATGGAAATTTTAAGAAGTTAATGAGAAGGTTCAGTTAAATCATAAGCTGATTTATTATTTAATGTCATACTGCTGTAAAAGAAATGCATTAACTCATGCCAATGAAGAAAAAATCTGATGCCTTTGATTACAGTTGATTTTAATTACTCTAGAAGCACTTTCTAGATGTTTTAGGTAGCAATTGCAGCTGCTAGATTGGATCACATTTTTCTAATATAAGCAGCTAGTCAAGTGTAGTCTTTTAAAGATTCGTTTTATCATATGTGTAAAGTGCTTTTGCTTGAAAGCCTGGGTGTGCATCACATGTGTGTCTGGTATCATCAGGCCAGAAGAAGGCATTGGATTTTCTAGAACTAGAGTTACAGGTAGTTATGAGCCACCACTATATTGGTGCTGGGAATGGAAATTTTTAGGGCAGGGGAAAGTGATCAGTCGTATAACTATCCTTAATTAGTATTAATTTAATCTGTCAGTTTTTGCTTCTCTTCTATCATATTAAAGAAAGAATTGTTTTTAGTTTATGTTTTGTGGAAAGAATACTTTTATTGGGTGGATAGATTTAAATGAATCAAAATTTAAGAATTCTTGAACTAGACAACATTGTTTCTACTTTTATTCTATATCCCTAAGTTAGGCTCACATATTAAACTTGTTGAGCATTCTCTGATTGAAATGTTAGGATGTAAGGAAATGTCTTTTTAAAGAAATTGAATAGTACTAGGAAAAATGTTGGTTATATATTTACAAAGTTTTCCTTCCTTCCTTAGATTTATTTCCAAAGTTGAAGAAGTATTGAATGACTGGAAACTGATTGGACATTCTCTGGGGAAACCACTGGAAAAGGTCAGATCTGTTCGCTTGTATCTCTAGGTTTACTTTGAAAAGATATTTACTTTGAAATTTTTATTTAAATGCCACTTGCTACAATTGATGCATTTGCATTAAAATGTTGAATTTTTAAGTTATATAAAGTCTTATGAACATCAAATAATAGCATCTGGAAGGATTTGGATTTGAATTTGTAGCAAATGATATATGTAAGATATTTGCAAAACTTATTTATTGATTGATTTGGATTTTATTGAGACAGGTTCCCACTGTGTAGCTCTGGCTGTCCTATAGATTACTGTGGTGACTAGGCTGGCCTTGAACTCATAGAGATCCACCTGCCTCTGTCTCCTAAGTGCTTGGATTTAAGGCGTGCATCACTACCACCACCTGGCTCCTAAATTCTTTTCAAGTAAAAGTGATCATTGATTTTATTATTATACTGAAAAGACCTTTCAATTGCAATATTTGCTAGGAGGTTTTTCAGCTTCATGGTAGTGATAGCAGAATTTAGATAGTAAGATCTTTTTCCCATATGAATATAAGCAAAAACGCAACCACATATAGGAATTGCAGTATTTAAAGAAATGTTAAAACCTACAGAGTAAATTGGTGTCCTATATTAAAATACTTTCATTTAAGTTTTTGAATAAAGAAAAAATGTGAAGTTGCATGTGAAAGACTGATTGATGGCACAGTGAGCTGGCTGTACCTGAAAGCCCGGAACTGCAGTTTAAAACAAGAGCTATCCCAGGCACGTGTGAGATGTGATACCGCATTCTTGAATCCCTTGTTTTATGTTTACTAAGTCCTTGGTGTGAGTCAGGTCATAATGGTAGGACAATGAACAAAGTAGGATCTACACTGCCATTAGGACTGAGGTGAGAGAGGTGACAGGAAAAAGGTAAGACACTAGATTAGGATGTAAGTGGGTATATGCTTATAGTAGCTTCATACTCCAGGCACATAGTTGAGACTGAAGAAGTCTTAGCTCGAGCCCATTTCTTTCTTAGTGCATTGACAGATGGGGAAAGTGGCAGATTTTAAGATGAGCTCAACTGGTAGGACTAAAGAAAGTGTAAATGACAGGATTAATTCGGTGTAGCACTCAGGAGGCAGAGGCAGGTGGATCTCAGTGGTTTGAGGCCAGCCTGGTCTACAGAGCTAGTTCTAGGACGGCCAGGTCTACACACACACACACACACACACCCCTGTCTCTAGGACAGCCAGGGCTACACACACACACACCTGTCTTGAGAAACAAAGTTTAGATTATGCTTAAATTTTCATACATATAAAGGGCAGTGATTACCAGTTTTCATCTACTGAAAGGGAATTTAAAATAAATTACTGTTTTACAACTTAATTTTGGGCTTGGGGAGATGGCTCAGCAGTTAGGTACCTGAGTTTGAGTCCCACATTCATGATGGGCAACTTGTAACTGTCTTTCTCAATCTCTAGGAGTTATGACATTCTCTTCTGTATTCTCTGGGTACCATCACTCACATGTTCACATATCTGCCCCATAGATGGACACATAATTAAAAATAAAAACAAATTTTGAAACTTAGTTATAGACAATTTCAAATGTAAAATTTATAAGATAGTATAGTAAACTCCCCTTACCCAGTTTCAGCAGTTAACCTTTCTTGTTCAGTTGTACCGCTTCCTTGTTCAGTTTTCTGCTTCCTTGACTGCCTACCAGATTTTTGAAATAGGTTCCTTTTCCCCCTGTCCCAGAGGCAGGTTTTGCTGTGTAGCTCAGGCTATCCCCCAGCTCTTGCTTGATTATCCTCAGCCTGGAAGTGGAGGCTGTAGAATTTCTTGTGTTCACCACCCCATTTCAGCAGAAAAATCTATACTAGCCACAGGGCTACATAGTAAGATCTTACCTAAAAATGTTATTAAAAAAAAAAAAAAGAAAAGAAAAGAAAAGAAAAGAAAAGAAAAGAAAAGAAAAAAGCTAAGCCAGGCAGTGGTGGCTCATACCTTTAGTCCCAGCATTGGAAGTAGAAGCAGGATGATCTCTGTGAGTTTGAGGATAGCTTGATCTACACAGTGAGTTCTAAGACAGCCAGGGCCTAAATAGACCCTGTCTTGCAAAAAACGAAAACAACAACAAAAACATAAACACCAAAAAACTTGCAAAAAGCCGGGCGTGGTGGCGCACGCCTGTAATCCCAGCACTTGGGAGGCAGAGGCAGGCGGATTTCTGAGTTCGAGGCCAGCCTGGTCTACAGAGCAAGTTCCAGGACAGCCAGGACCACACAGAGAAACCCTGTCTCAAAAAAAACAAAAAACAAAACAAAAAAACCCTGCAAAAATATGAAATAGTGCTATATTTCTATTTTTCTGGAAAGCATCATTAGAAAGTCATATTGATATAGGAGTTATTTCTACAGTAAGTAATGCAATAAAATTTTTAATTGTTTCTTACTTGTTTGGTGCTGGGAATTGATTCCGAGGCTTTAGGCATGCTAAGTACATGCTCTACCAGTAAGTTATAATACCAGATGTTTCCTTTTAAGTTAAATTATGGAATTAGTAATTTCTTAGAGTATAACCAGGTCCTAGGTCCAAAAAAGTCAAGAATCACTGGGCCAGACAAAAAGATATGAACTTGCAAATCTCATCAGTTACATTTCCTCTCATAGGTGAACTCCTCTCCAGTTTGTGGTTACATTTAAGAGCCTTTAAGATATCCTTTGGAGGACTGGAGAGATGGCTTAGTTAGTCCAGCTCATAGCCATCAGTAACTCCAGCTCCAGGGAATCCAGCACTCTCCACCTTTCTGCTTGTCCTCTGTGGGCACACACACAGACACACACAGTGACATTTAAAAACTTCAGCTAGATTCGTTTTTATCTGAAGGAGGGTTTTTGTGACTGAGCTACTTGACCATTGTGGAACTTGCATTGCTGGAAAATGACTTAAGAGGGGATGTGAGGTTTTGAGCATATTATTGGGACTATGCCTGTTGACCTACTTAGTCCTTAAGTAATCTTCAGTGATGAGGTAGTATCTGACTCAATGAGTGTGGAATGAGGTCTGGAGTTCCATGAAGTAATTTGCTCAGTAATTTTGCCAGCAGTTGATGAAAGTAGGGTAAAAGCTAGGTCTCACCTTCAAATGAGTATTATTGTACTTTGTGGGTTGTGCTATGATGAAATTTAAGTCAATGTAATATTGCTTAGAAGAATTAAAGTAGATTTGTAAGGGAACTTTTGAATTTTAGTGTTTTGGGCTTTGTAAGACAGATGAACCTATCTATAATCTTACTTGAAGTTGGGTGAAAACAGGGAAATGACCTTTGGAATTTTTTTAGCTTTGGAATTTTAGATTCTGCGTAGCTGGCAAAAATTACAAATGCTGTTTCTGAAATGTTAAATTTAGAAATGTCATGATCTTGTAATAGACCGACTGTCACCATTCCCAAGGAAGAGTCAGTCCCTAATGTTAGAATATTAATAGAGGACTAGTGATTCCTGCAGCCTGATGTGAGTTTGGAGTTTTCCTGCTCAGAAGATTGGAAGGACATTGACCTCCATTCTTAGAAGTTCAGACAGCACATGTAAAATGAATTTAGCTGTAGTTTTTTTTCTAGCTTTCCCATAAGTTAAATTTGGAACATATACAAACTAAATAGTTGGGATTCCTTTACTTGCGTTCACTCAAACATTGGGTGCTTTATGCATCATTGAAGTAGTGGAGTAGAGGGTTTTTTCTTTTAACTTTTAAGTTTTTAAGAAATTAGATGAAATTCAAACGCTAAAAATTCAATGTCTCTAAAATGTAGTGAAAAAAGCAGCATTGAGCTACCCACACAACTTTTTAGGGAAATAGGACCATTTAAAAAAAGATCCTTTTAGCAGGGCGTGGTGTCGCACGCCTTTAATCCCAGCACTTGGGAGGCAGAGGCAGGCAGATTTCTGAGTTTGAGGTCAGCCTGGTCTACAAAGTGAGTTCCAGGACAGCCAGGGCTACACAGAGAAACCCTGTCTTGAAAAAAACAAAAACAAAACAAAAAAAAGATCCTTTTATTTTGTTTTTTCATTTTTGCCTAAGGAATAACTATACTGTTGACTGTGTCTTTGGGTATCACATAGGAAAATAATTGGTATTTTATTATGTTTCCTACTTTTTTGTTTGCTTGTTTTCAAGACAGGGTTTCTCTGTGTAGCCCTGACTGTCCTGGAACTCACTCTGTAGACCAGGCTGGCCTCGAACTCAGAAATCTGCCTGCCTCTGCCTCCCAAGTGCTGGGACTAAAGGCGTGAGCCACCATTGCCTGGCTGTTTCCTACTTTCCAATGTGAAGTTTGGAGGAGATTTTTGTTATACTTGGTCATGGTTGACCTTCTTAATTTTGTTGTGTTAAGTGGCAAGAAAGCTCTTTTTAGTAACGGTGATGCCTGTGGGCTATAAAGCCATACTGCTTACTTTAGAGTTGTGGTTTTGTTGCTCCTCTGTGTGACACTGTGCTGTCCGCATTAGCTGTTATCTGCCACTCTATTAGAAATGGTCAGAGGCTGGAGAATGACACATTAGAAGGACTACAGACACATAAAGTATAAGCATGTAGTGAGCTTTTGGTAATGGGAACCATTCATTATTTCTCGGAGTACCTAGCTGTAAACACATAATTCCTAAGTGGGGGTGTTATAATGACTCCATGGTTGAAAAGCTCCAGTTTGTTTAAGATAGATGAGACGTCTCTGTGGAAATTTTTAGATGTTTCTCAATATTATATATTTTTAAACTAAATGAGTGATAAATACATTTTTTTTTAGCATGAAAGTTGTAAAGTCATCAATATAAATCTTGAAACTTAATCTTGTCTGAGACATATATTGATAACTATAGAACCATATAAATATTTTTTCTCATTTTTTTGAGATTTTAATCACAACATTTCTCCCCTTTTCTTCCTCCAAACCCTCCCATATAACTGCCCCCTCTTGAACTCATGGTATCTTTTTTCATTGTTTTTGCATGCATATATATTTATGTTTATGCATGTATATGTATACATATACATGCATATGTCTGTATACATACCAAAAACACATATTTATACACACATATATGTTTTAGTGTATATATGTGTATATATATACATATATACACACTACATACAAACATGCATGCATACATACATACATACATACATACACACATACATATTTATTTCTTAATATAACTTGTTTGATCTATATAGTGCTACCTGTATGCATGTTTTCAGGGCTGACTGTTTGGCACTGAACAACCAGTTTGTGTGCTCTTCTCTGGGAAAGGTCACCTCTTCTGTTTCCTGCTTTCCTTGGTTGTCTATAGTTCTTTGTGTAGGATTGAGGCCTTGAGGACTTTACTTTGTCCAGTTTGGCATGTTGATTGGAGTCATTCTTGTTCAGCTTGCTTTGTGCAGTCATGTTGGTGAGAGTTTTGGGGTGTAGCTTCTAATATTATTAGGAAACACAATCTTAAAGCAAATTCCTTATCCTCTGGCTCTTTACAATCTTTCATCCTTCTCTTCTGCAGTCTTCCTGAATCATAGGAATGTACAGGGGTTACAGACAAGAGTGTTTTGTTAGATGTATCCCATTGAGACTACGCTCCACAACTCTGCATTTTGACTGGTTGTGTGTGTGTGTGTGTGTTTTTTTTTTTAATAATGTTCTCCATCATTGCAAAGAGATGTTTTCTTAATGATTAGTGACCATTATATAAGGACAAATGTTTATAGATTGTTGCTAGGGATTATGCTGGTTTAGTAAATTAGTAGCTGTAGATTCTCCTCCAGTAACCATGACTTCACTAACATTGAATACTTAGTTACGTTTCCAGTACCAGTCATAGTTTCCCTCTTGTTGAGGTCCTCTTAGGGTCTTAAGTCTGTTGGAGAGCAGTTATTATCACCAAGATATGTGTGCTACTATTGCACCTGTAGTGACTGTGCTGTGCTGGTCATTGTGGTTCATGGGCATCATGGCTGGGGAGGACTGTTGGCTACCTCCCTTCTTTGGAAGCTGGCATGATACCTTCTGGTACCATGAGGGCTAGTACTCAGGGAGGGGCATCAGATCAATTGAAGCTCAAGGGGCGGACTCTGGGCTCTGATTCTGAAGTACATGGTATCTGCAGTGATAGGAATTTACCTTCTCCCTCTGGAGGGTAACCAAGGGCAATAGCAGTAGGCTGTATGTCTCGGGAGGCTCTTGACCAACAGCTCAAAAGAGGGCTTCTCAAGTCTGGTGGGTATTGGGGTTTTTGTTAGGTGGCTTTTGGCTATTGGAGGGAACATCAGCCCACATGAGAAATATTCATTAAAAGTATATGTTTGCTTATGCATTTATATTGTATTATACTCATATAGTATAAAATGATATTATATTAAAGTATATTATGCATTATAAAATATATTACAGATTTGTGTGTGTGTACACTTAATAGTATGATTTCTTGTGACTTAAGACATCTTTATTGTTATTTTCCTCACCTCCCACTTCTTTATCTGCCCCTCCTCCTTTCCTTAAGTGCCCCCGTGTACCTGTTTTCCTGATTAGATCATTTGTAGTCCACATAGCTCTTTGCCTTTCTCCCAAAAGATCTTTCTTCATTGTTAAGAAATATCTCAGCCCAAACTATTTATTCACTTACTTTAGGCAATATTTAATGTAATGAAATTACTCTGTTATTATAAGCAATATAAGTCTTATACATTAACTTCATAAGTGTGCAATTTTATGTGGGTTTGGTTATAGAAATATTCTTTAAGGAAAAATTGATGTGCAGCTTTATTAAATGATAACTTACATTTTCTTTCTTGATATAGATCACATTTTGTAATAATAAATGCAGCAGTATTTTTTTTTTTTTCAGTTTTTCGAGACAGGGTTTCTCTGTGTAGCCCTGGCTGTCCTGGAACTCACTCTGTAGACCAGGCTGGCCTCGAACTCAGAAATCTGCCTGCCTCTGCCTCCCAAGTGCTGGAATTACAGGCATGCGCCACCACTGCCTGGCTAACAGTATTTTTTTATAAAAATAATTTAAAACCATAATTACTTCATGGGGATTTTGGCAATTACATTTTTATTGCTATGTTTTATTTTTGTTTTGTGATTTGAGAATGTCTGACTCTGTAGTTCAGGCTGTATAATCCAGGCCGGTTTTGAACATGTCTTAACTTTTGTTATTGTTGTTTGTTTTATTTTTTTGGTCTGGCAGCGGAAGATGTGACTTTAAAAAAAAGAAAACTATTATTTTCTGTATGTGTGAGTGCCTGCATGTATGTACGTGCATTGTGTACATGCCTAGGGTCTTGAGGCCCAATGAGGTTGTGTCCTCTGACATTGAAGTTAGAGACAGGTTTGTGAGTCACTATGTAGGTGTTGGGAATTGAATGCAGGCCTTGTGCCAGGGCAGTGAGTGTTCTTACCAACCGAGCCATCTCTGTCTGGCTGTAGAAGATGTGAACCAGTAACACATTCATTGTCTGGTATATTCTCAGTAAATTGTCTTCCCAGAATACATGATTAATACCTTGTTTTGTTGTGTGTTGCATAAGACACATGGTATAAACAGGTTATATTTAGTCCACTTATTTTTTAAAACAAACATGGGACTTACTGTTTACTCAAGATTTCAAACTTGGCATAAAATTATTTGGAAGTTAGGATTTTTGTAAGTCACTTGATACTTAATACTCTGGTTTTTTTAAAAAATCACATTAATTTACGTATTTGTGTGTGTGTGTACATGCACACATGCAGACACATGCTAATGCGTGTGGAGGTTAGAGGACAACTTGGAGGAGCCAGTTCTCTTTTAACATGTGGTTTCCAGGAGTCAAACTTAGGTCTTCAAGCATCTTGCTGACTCCAAAACTCTCCTTTTTCAATACCACTGTGACATGTCATTTATTCTTCTGAAATATTTTTGCCTTTATCATGTAGAGGATAACTGTCGAATGCAGTGCTCTGATTAATGTGTAGAAAAGGGACAAAAGTCACTTCGTGGTAAATCTATGATGACTGTTGAATACTCTGGCTGATTTTTCTTTCTCTTGTTATATGCAGGGTATATTTACTTCTGGCACATGGGAAGAGCGATCAGATGAAATTTCCTTTGCTGACTTCAGGTTTTCAATCACTCATCACTATCTTGTACAAGAGTCTCCTGATAAAGAAGGAAAGGATGAAGAGTTGGAGGGTTTGTTTGTTTGTTTGTTTGTTTGTTTTTGGGCAAGGGGGTGTCATATTTGTACAATCTCTTAAGAGTCTAATTTTTGGTCATTAGTTTAGTTCTCATAACTCGGTAATACCCATAGGAGGACTTGTTTTGTAACCACAGTTGAAGTGGCGGATGTGCTAGTACTGCATCTGAAGTAGAGGAAGAGCCACAGTGACAGGCAGTTTAAACTGGCTTGAACCAGCAGATATTTACTGAATGCTGAATATTCTATGTCTTTTTGAATGTGCATTTCTTTTTTTTATTTTTTTCTATATTCTTTGTTTACATTCCAAAGGCTTTCCCCTTTCCCACTTCCCTCCTTACCATATGTCCCATAAGTCCTCCCCTCCCCACCCCCCCACCCCCCATTTCTCTGTTCTGGTATTCTCCTACAAAACTGGATCCAGTCTTTTCAGGACCTGGGTCCTCTCTTTCCTTCTTCTTGGGAATCTTTTGACTTGCTAATTGTGCCTTGAGTATTCAGAGCTTCTGGGCTCATTAATATCTACTTATCAGTGATTGCATTTCATGTGTATTCTTTTGTGATTGGGTTAACTCACTTAGGATGATATTTTCCAGATCCAACCATTTGCCTACAAATTGCATGAATTCATTATTTTTAATTGCTGAGTAGTATTCCATTGTATAAATATACCACATTTTCTGTATCCATTTCTCCTTTGAGGGACATCTGGGCTCTTTCCAACCCCTGGCTATTATAAATGAGGCTGCTATGAACATAGTATAGTGGATGTGTCTTTATCCTATGCAGGGGAATCCCCTGGGTATATGCCCAGGAGTGGTATGACAGTGTTCTCTGGAAGTGTCATGCCCAATTTTCTGAGGAACCGCCAGACTGATTTCCAGAGCGGTTGTACCATTTGCAATCCCACCAACAGTGGAGGAATGTTCCTCTTTCTCCACATCCTCACCAGGACCTGTTGTCTCCTGAGTTTTTAATCTTAGCCATTCTGACTGGTGTGAGGTGGAATCTCAGGGTTGTTTTGATTTGCATTTCCCTGATGACTAATGATGTTGAACATCTCTTAAGGTGCTTCTCAGCCATCCGAATTTCTTCTGGTGAAAATTCTTTGTTTAGCTCTGTACCCCATTTTTAATAGGGTTATTTGGTTCTTTGGGGTCTAACTTCTTGAGTTCTTTGTATATATTGGATATTAGCCCTCTGTTGGATGTGGGGTTGGTGAAGATCTTTTCCCAATTTGTTGGTTGTCGTTTTGTCCTTCTGACAGTGTCCTTTGCCTTACAGAAACTTTGTAATTTTATGTGGTCCCATTTGTTAATTCTTTTTTTTTCCATTTGTCAATTCTTGATCTTAGAGCATAAGCTATTGGTGTTCTGTTCAGAAACTTTCCCCCTGTGTCCATGTCCTCCAGGGTCTTCCCCAGTTTCTTTTCTATTAGTTTCAGTGTGTCTGGTTTTATGTGGAGGTCCTTGATCCACTTGGAGTTGATCTTGGTACAACGAGATAAGAGTGGGTCAATTCGAATTCTTCTGCATGTTGACCTCCAGTTGAACCAGTACCATTTGTTGAAAAGACTATCTTTTTTCCACTGGATGGTTGTAGCTCCTTTATCAAAGATCAAGTGACTTTGATAACTCTGTGGGTTCATTTCTGGGTCTTCAATCCTATTCTATTGATCTACTTGCCTGTCGCTGTACCAATACCATGCAGTTTTTTAACACAATTGCTCTGTAGTACTGCTTGAGGTCAGGGATATTGACTCCCCCAGAAGTCTTTTTATTATTGAGAATAGTTTTAGCTATCCTGTTTTTTTTTTTTTTTTTTTGTTACTCCAGATGAATTTGAAAATTGCTCTTTCTAGATCTATGAAGAATTGATTTGGGATTTTGATGGGGATTGCATTGAATCTATAGATTGCTTTTGGCAAGATGGCCGTTTTTACTATATTGATCCTGCCAATCCAAGAGCATGAAATATTTTTCCATCTTCTGAGGTCTTCTTTGATTTCTTTCTTCAAGGACTTGAAGTTCCTGTCATACAGATCTTTCACTTGTTTGGTTAGAGTCATGCCAGGATACTTTATGTTGTTTGTGGCTATTGTGAAGGGTGTTATTTCCCTAACTTCTTTCTCAGCCTGCTTGTCCTTTGAGTACAGGAAAGCTACTGATTGCTTGAGGTGATTTTATAACCAGCCACTTTGCTGAAGTTGTTTATCAGCACTAAAAGTTCTCTGGTGGAGGTTTTTGGGTCACTTAAGTATACTATCAATATACTATCATATCATCTGCAAATAATGATAGTTTGACTTCTTCCTTTCCAATTTGTATCCCTTTGACTTCCTTATGTTGTCTAATTGCTCTCGCTAGAACTTCAAGTACTATATTGAAAAGATATGGAGATAGAGGCAGCCTTGTCTAGTCCCTGATTTTAGTGGGATTGCTTCAAGTTTATCTCCATTTAGTTTGATGTTGGCTACTGGTTTGCTGTATATTGCTTTTATTATGTTTAGGTATGGGCCTTGAATTCCTGCTCTTTCCAAGACTTTTAGCATGAAAGGATGCTGAATTTTGTCGAATGCTTTTTCAGCATTTTAATGAGATGACCATGTGGTTTTTTTCTTTCAGTTTGTTTATGTAGTGGATTACATTGATGGATTTCCGTATATTGAACCATCCCTGCATCCCTGGGATGAAGCCTACTTGATCATGGTGAATGATTGTTTTGATGTGCTCTTGGATTTGGTTGGCAAGAATTTTATTTAGTATTTTTGCATCGATATTCATAGGGGAAATTGGTCTGTAGTTCTCTTTCTTTGTTGGATCTTTGTGTGGTTTTGGTATCAGCATAATTGTGGCTTCATAGAATGAGTTGGGCAGTGTCCCTTCTGTTTCTATTTTGTGGAATAGTTTGATGAGTATTGGTGTTAGGTCTTCTTTGAAGGTCTGGTAGAATTCTGCACTAAAACCATCTGGTCCCGTACTTTTTTTTTGGTTGGGAGGCTTTCTATAACCCCTTCTATTTCTTTGGGGTTTATGGGACTGTTTAGCTGATCTAATCGATCCTGATTTAATTTTGGTATTTGGTATCTGTCTAGGAAATTGTCCATTTCCTCCAGATTCTCCAGTTGTGTTGAGTATAGACTTTTGTAGTAGGATCTGGTGATCTTTTGAATTTCCTCAGTTTCTTTCTTTTTTTTTTTTAAAGATTTATTTATTTATTTACATGTAAGTACACTGTTGCTCTCTTCAGACACACCAGGAGAGGGCGTCAGATCTCATTACGGATGGTTGTGAGCCACCATCTGGTTGCTGGGATTTGAACTCAGGACCTCTGGAAGAGCAGTTGGTGCTCTTAACCACTGAGCCATCTCACCAGCCCGAATTTCCTCAGTTTCTGATGTTATATCCCTCTTTTCATTTCTAATTTTATTAATTTGGATACTGTCTCTGTGCCCTTTGGTTAGTCTTGCTAAGGCTTTATCTATCTTGTTGATTTTCTCAAAGAACCAGCTCCTGGTTTTGTTGATTCTTTGTTTCTACTTGATTGATTTTAGCCTTGAATTTGATGATTTCCTGTCTTCTACTCCTCCTGGGGGAATTAGCTTCTTTTTGTTCCAGGGCTTTCAGGTGTCCCATTAAGCTGGTAGTGTATTCTCTCTCCACTTTCTTTTTGGAGGCACTCAGGGCTGTGAGTTTTCCTCTTAGCACTGCTTTCATTGTGTCCCATAGATTTGGGTAGGTTGTACCTTCATTTTCATTGAATTCTAAAAAGTCTGATTTCTTTCTTTATTTCTTCCTTGACCAAGGTGTCATTGAGTAGAGTATTGTTCAGTTTCCATGTGTATGTGGGCTTTCTGTTGTTTTTGTTGCTATTGAAGACCACTCCATTGTGATCTGATAGGCATGGGATTAGTTCGATCTTCTTGTATTTGTTGACATCTATCTTGTGACCAATTATATGATTGATTTTTGGAGAAGGTACCATGCGGTGCTGAGAAAAATGTACATTCTTTTGCTTTAGAATGAAATGTTCTCTATATATCTGTTAAATCCAATTGGTCCAAAGTTTCAATTAGTTTCACTGTGTCCCTGTTTAGTTTCTGCTTTCCTGATCGGTCCATTGAGGAGAGTGGAGTGTTGAAGTCACCCACAATTATTGTGTTAGGTGCAATGTGTGCTTTAAACTTTAGTAAAGTTTCTTTTACGAATGAGCGTGCCCTTGCATTTGGAGCATAGATGTTCAGTATTGAGAGTTCTTCTTGGTGGATTTGCCCTTTGACCAGCAAGAAGTGACCTTCCATGTCTCTTTTGATGACTTTAGGTTGAAAGTCAATATTATCTGATATTAGAATGGCTACTCCTGCTTGTTTCCTGAGACCATTTGCTTGTAAAATTGTCTTCTAGCCTTTTACTCTAAGGTAGTGTTCGTCTTTGACTCTGAGATGTGTTTCCTGTATGCAGCAAAATGTAGGGTCCTGTTTCTGTATCCAGTCTGTTCGTCTATGTCTTTTTATTGGGGAATTGAGTCCATTGATGGTTAGAGATATTAAGGAATAGTAATTATTACCTCCTGACAGTTTTGAAATTATTTTTTATATTTGAGAGGTTATCTACTTTTGGGTTTGATGAGAGGAGGTTTCTATCTTGCTTCTTCCGGGTGTAGTTTCCCTCCTTGTGTTGGTGTTTTCCCCCTATATCCTTTGTAGGGCTGGGTTTGTGGAAAGATATTGTGCAAATTTGGTTTTGTCATGGAATACCTTGGTTTCTATTTCAATAGGGAAGATATGGTGTGGAGGTAACTGTAAAAGGAGGTAGAGAGTGACAAATGGCATGCTAAGTATAGGTGACATTCCACTCAGGTTGTGGGGTGACTGAACCAGGAGAAGGAGATTAAGTTATTAGATTACTTGGAGATTGAGGTAAGTAAGCCTGTGAAGGAGTGCAAGTAAAGGCAATTTGTGGGCTGATGTGTGGACCTACGTGTAGGAAGTGCATTAGCGTTCTGATTGTTTGGACTGACTAGTTCTCTACCTTTCTAAACTTGTGTTATCTCATCTGTAAAGAAATACTTGGAGTACCTGGAGGGTTACTGTGGAATTTAATAAGGCACTGAACCTAAGCCCTTACCCCAGTATCTGATGTACATTAGTTATTTAGTAAGTGGTGATTATGAATGGTAGTAGGTCATGTAATCTATAGTCTGCTCTGAGATGCACTAGAGTATAATAGTGAGCAGGGGCTTTCAGCTGCTCATCAAACAGTAGTCATCAGTAGTCCTCCTGTTGTCTTAGGGGATTCATCCTAAGATGCCTGAAATCATACATAGTACCAAACCAACTATATAGCATGTTCTATAAATACACTAATCTGTGAGAAAGCGTAATTTATAAATTATCACTATATGAGATTGCCAACACTAATTCATAAAATAGAACAGTTAAAGTAATCTACTATGAATGAAAGTTAATAAAAAATAAGTTATTTTTGAAAGTTTCCATTAAGTATCATTGGACCATATTTGGTAGGAAACTCCAGAAAGCAAAACCATAAGAAAAGGTGGAGGAACTGTACACATCATAATCTTTCTAAAAATAAGTAGATACAATATATTCCATTCTTTTGGTCAAAGCAGATTATCATTTATAAGTATGGGTCTAAAGTGTCTGCTTTTCCTAGGTAGGAACAGTATGGTACCTTTTTTGTTATATATGTTTCTACAGACAAAACCGCATGACTTCTGCATTTAGAATGAGAAAGTAGAGTGATAAGTTACCAGATAGACATATATATGTAAGATAATTATGTAGCAACACCATACAAACAGAAGAATCTTTTTTGAAAGAAATTTCCGGCAGGAAATGTTTACATTTCATGGAATGTTAATCAAGGATATTCAATTCCATATTATATTGATAAATGAAGGAAACTTCAAAATAAATAAAGTTTTGTTGGTTTCAAGAAAGGGTATATATTAGAGTCAGGCTGCTGGCGATGAGCCGTTTCAGCTAAGTGTTTCTGAGACAGAGGCAGAGGAAGATAGAGGAGGCATTGTTGCTCATACGGGTTGCACTGCATCGTCTCCTTTCTCCTTGGTTGTGATCAGTGCTATAACTAATGGAGTTAGAAGAAAAATTATAGTTAGTTTAGAGATGCATACTTAAAGCTATATTATCAACAGTCAAAAGACCAAGAGCTGACTCTCATTGTTTTGGAGTTCTTTATTATTTTTGGTTAATCAGGATTTCAAAATATTGATGCTTTTCCATTTATTTTAGAATATTAGTAAAATATAAATTTGCTAAGAAAATAATGATATATTTTATAAGCAAATATTATTTTTATGTTTTAAATTTGTTTTATATTTGTCGATGCATATAATGATAATTTGTGTCAGTTCCTGATTATGGATCAGGATGTAAGGGCTAAAGATACATGGGCTAGAAATGAGAAATTGAGTAGAGAAAGATTTTATAAAATTTTAAAAATGTCTAGGGTAATGGAAAAAGGTAGTTATAAGAGGTGATGAGGATTATTTATCAGGAGTTTAAACTGACAATTGCGGGCCAGGCGTGGTGGTGCACGCCTGTAATCCCAGCACTTGGGAGGCAGAGGCAGGCGGATTTCTGAGTTCGAGGCCAGCCTGGTCTACAGAGTAAGTTCCAGGACAGCCCGGACTACACAGAGAAACCCTGTCTCGAAAAACTGGAAAAAAAAAAGTTAAACTGACAATTGCTAGTCTGCAGTCTAGTAAGTCATGCTTTCCTCAGAACATGCATAAAATCACTTAAAATTTCAATTTTAAATGGACGTTTTTTACTCTCAAATGTTTTTGTAGATGCTATTCCGCAGTCAATGCAAGATTTGCTATGTATGAATAATGACTTTCCTCCAAGAGCACATTGCCTGGTAAGATGGTATGTATCCTTTTTATTCAGACGTTGTGCGAGAGTGTGAGAGAGAGAGAGAGAGAGAGAGAGAGAGAGAGAGAGAGAGAGAGAGTGAGAGAGTGTGTGTGTGTGTGTGTGTGTGTGTGTGTGTGTGTGTATTTTGTTGTTGCTTGTTTGGTTTGAGATAGAGTTTCTCTGCGTAGCCCTGGTTGTCCGTGAACTCTGTATAGACCACCCTGACCTCATACTCACAGATCTGCCTGCCTCTGCACTCCAGGTGGCAGGATTAAAGGTGTATGCCACCACACCCAGCTAGTGTGTGTACTTTAAGGTGAGCCCAAGACTAACTCTAGGCTCAGTGATTGACTAGGGCACTGACAGTGACTGCCTCTTACTAAAGCTGTTTATTATAGCAACAGGCATAAAGCACAGTCATCAGAAGTCAGGCATTACAAACCTGCTGACATCAAGCGTGGAAGAAGTTTTTCTCATAAGATCCTGCAAGTTATACTCACAACAAATTATGACAACATATGAAATACCATCTATCAGGAAGGCTTTTCAGAGGCTCACTCCTCAAAGCTTTAAAGGACTTGGTCTGTAGGGATACTTTTTCTGGATAGTGTATACCAAAATTTAGACTCCCCAAAGGAAAACAGATGTAAAATATATAACCATATTATTTGCACAAGCATTTTAACACACTAAGTTTTTATCAACCCAAAAATGATGAGAACCTTCCTTGGGTCCATGTTCCCAGATGCTAACCAAGAGTCAGTTTCATAGGTGTCTCCTAGGCTGCTGTCTTGTACTTGCTCTGAACTCTTTCACACACTGCACATCCTAAGCCAGAGTGATACCTACTTGTAGTTCCGATGAACAGTAGAGAACGCTTAAATATCATAAATTTAGTGCATGTTATTATAAATGTAAGTAAAACGTTGATTTCAAACAGTTACCTGATAAAATCAAAACTCATACATATCTAAGTAACTATAAATGTTATAACATTAATGCAGGAGGCATCTTGAATTTGTCTTTTTTTTTTTTTTTATCTTGTTCAGAGTCTCTGAACATTATTTTGGAGGGGTACATTTGGTATACTATCTAGGGACTATAACTCAGCGGGTAAAGTGCTTAGCATGCACGAGAGACTCAGTTTTATCCATAGGACCTCATAAACAGATGTGGTAATACATGCTAGTAATCACTAAAGGGGTGGAAACAGGAGAGATGTTAAAATGTTTGCTATATTGCTGGTAGTTACTGGGAGATTTTTCTCTTTCATCTTTCCTAAAAATTAGAAAAAAACAGCAGACAACTGTTTGAAGATGAAACATATTAAATGTGCCTGTATGTTCTTTCATTTAAAAAACAATATTTTAAAACACTGTGAGCTAGACACGGACATACCAAAATATGTTCCTTAGGTCAGTAAGCTATGGCTTTGGTAAGGAAGTAGACAGTGGCCACACTGTGTGATACATGCTCATGCATTACAGATTTGATGGAAGGTCTGTCCCACTAATACACATAGATCAAGTCAGGAAAATGTTTCTTAGAAGAGCTGGTAATGTACCCTAATCCTTAAGGACACATGAGAGTAAGCCTAGCAGTTTTGGTTTGAAGATGAATTGCCCACCATACCCATTAGTCAACTGGTGGTCCTTTTAATAAGCTTTGGTATACCAGTGTTTATCTTCCATTTGTATGAATTTGAATCCTTCAGTACTTCATAAAAGCAGAGTATTTATCCTTTTATGACTTAGTGGCTTATGCTTTTAAGGTTGATTTATGTGCATTTATTCTGTTTTAAGGGTAGCCATTCCATTGTATGATTTTGTGTGTTGGCTCAAGGTGTTTATGGGCATTCAGGTTGTTTCTTTGTTTGGATGCCATGAACAGGAGTGCCTGCTTTTGTTCATTTTGGTCTAGACCCAGAGGTGGGATTGCCAGGTCATTTTTAATTTAAGTTTTTTTATTTTTATTCTTGAGATGGAGTTTCACTGTGTAGTCTTGGCTGGCCTGGAACTCGCTGTATAGACCTGACTAGACAGAGACAAGAGACAAGAGATCCTCTTGTCTCTGAGTGAGTCGATCACACACCTGGCTGTTGAGATAGTTTAGAGCCTTTCATTCTGCTGCTCACAGCAGCTCTACTGCCTTCTGTCCTCCCCAGGACAGCCAGAGCTGCAGGTTAGGCTCTCTTTTCCTTTTCGGTGACAGTGATTGTGAAGTGTTTCACCATGACTCTGATTCGCATGCCCTCTGCTGACTACTGGTGTTCATCGTCTCTTTATGGGATTTTAAAACAGGTGTGTAACCTTTTGGGAGATGATAGCTGTTCGCCTTTGTTTATTAAAATAATCTAGTTGCAAGCCGGGTGTGGTGGCGCACGCCTGTAATCCCAGCACTTGGGAGGCAGAGGCAGGTGGATTTCTGAGTTCGAGGCCAGCCTGGTCTACAGAGTGAGTTCCAGGACAGCCAGGACTACACAGAGAAACCCTGTCTCGAAAAACAAACAAACAAACAAACAAACAAACAAACAAAAAAATAATCTAGTTGCTTAGCTGGCCAGGGTGGTGTGCACCTTTAATTCCAGCACTTGGGAGGCAGAGGCAGGTAGATCTTTGTGAGGTCTAGTCAACCAGTGATGTATAGTAAGACCTTGTGAAAAGAAGGGGAAAAATTAGAAAAACCTAGTCATTTACTTTTTATTATTGCTAGTTTTTTTGTACACACTTTCTTGCTCTTTCTCTTTTAATACCTATACTACTAGTGTTTGTTGACTTGGTGAAAGGAATAGTTCCAGGTCTCAAGTAGAACTTGTAAGGAAATGTAAATCAATGAATTATTTTGACCACTAACAGATCATAGTGATAGGAAAAGATGTTAAAATTCAGAGAAGGGTGCATGTTTAATGGAGGTCATCAGTTGATGTTTAAGCTAACTCCTTAAGAAAAGATTTGGATCTGGAGATTTAGTCATGGGGTGTGTGTTTGTGTACCATTTCACACAGAAAATAAAGCATAGAGGGTAGAAGAGCTTGCAGAACAATAAAAACCTTTTACTTAGGCACCAATAGTTTATTGGCTCAAAAGGGTTATTTGGCAACAGATATCAGTGTTGTTAGGAAGGCAGATATTCTTGTTTTTCTGGAACTTACCTTCCAGGAATGTACTATACAGATAGATACATTTGTAGAATGTATCTCATTAAGAGATTTGTAGAATGTAACTCATTAAGTTATTTCAACACCAGCAACCTGTGAGCAGAACTGATTAGTATAGATTGGTTCATGAAAGTCAGGAACAGATGGAACATTTCTGGAAGAACATCAAGAAACTTTTTTTCTTCCAAGAATAATTCATGCACACCCTGGTTTCTTTGAGTTATCTGCTGCTGCCTTGGCAGGGTGGATCTTGACTCCGCGTGTCAGCGAGGAAAGATGAGCGGAGGACTGAGCTAGTTCCACTCATGAATCTTTGGGGAAGACCCTCAGACTGTGTCAGAGCCACGGTGGCATCTGAGCAGTGTACAGTATGAGATAGACTTTAGGGAAAAGGTTTCTGTTTGGTTTAGGTTTTTTTTTGTTTTGTTTTTTTATTATGAGAAGATTTGTTAGAATAGGCTTACAAGACAGTCTGTGTCTCAGCAGTTATAATCTGACCTAGGTGAAGGCGAGTTTTTATATACTGCATTCCAAGGGATTTCTTGAGAAAGTTCATTAAAACCAGTATTTATGACTACACAGGCAGAGGCTAACTTAAAATAGGCAAATGATAAGAATAATGTCATTCATAAATTATTTTCTTTATTTAAATATTAAATAAAATTTGCTTAAGAGTATCAAGGATATGAGTTGTTGGGCAGAAAGAACATCAAGTTGGCCTTAAATTATTACTATTTTCTAAAAGTTAGGCAGCAGGGGTTGCAGCAGTAGCTCAGCTGTTAGGAGCACTGGCTGCTCTTCCAGAGGACCTGGGTTTGACTCCCAGCACCTATAGGTGGCTCACAACATCTTAAACTCCAGTTCCAGGGAATCCAATACCCTCTTCTGGCCTGCGTTAGCACCAGGCGTGGATGTGGTGCATAGACATACATGCAGGCACATTACTCACTCATACACATGCAGAGACACATATTTGTGGCTTTAATGACTTGGCAACTAAATGAGAAAATAGCATTGTTGTAGGTACCATAGCAAGAGAAAGCCATTTCCTAATAAAATTGTAACCTCTGTCTAATACATGTCCTGGAGTAAAAGAATACAAGAAATCTCTTAGGATGCTTTATGACTGTATCTCAACACGGTACATGTATATCAGGGCTGGTAATTATTTCCTTGGCATTCAGGTGGTCTAGCTTATTTTCTACATTGCTGGACATAGTAGTGCCAGTTATTTAAGGTGAGAATTTACTTAATTCTTTCATACTGTAAACTGGAGGTGTGTGTGTGTGTGTGTGTGTGTGTGTGTGTGTGTGTATATCATGTGTGCCATGGTGTCCTTGTGAATGTTAGAGGAGAGCTTTGTTGAGTTTTCTTCTTTATTTTTTTTATGGGGGGTTCTGAGGATTGGACTTAGATTGTGAGGCCTGCTTGACAAGAGCCTTCTTACTGGCCCTATGAGCTGATTTTTAAGACAAAATTGTTACTTAATGGTTACTATAATTTCAACAAATGACTTCATTTCTAATGAATAGAGGGAGGGGATGAAAAAGATGGAAGTTGTTCTTAAAGAAAAGTCAGGGCCTGGGCTGAGCTCAGTGGTAGAGCAGTCACCTAGCAAGCGTGAGATCCTGCCTTCGACCCCTGATCCTCAAGGGAGAAAAATGGAAAAGAAATTCAGGCTCAGCAGGTTAAAATGCTAGAGGCATAATCCTGACAACCTAAAGTCAATCCCTCGAGCCCACTCACAGAGAACTGACTTCTGAAAGTTATCCTTTGGCCTTCACCTATGCACCGTGGCACAGGCATGACCACACACACAGACACACAGACACACACACACAGACACACACACACACACGCACACATACACACACACATATACACACACATATACACATACATATATACTGGATTTTTTTAAAAATAAAGTTTCAAATGCATATGCATGCAGTTGCCATGTAGGATGGGGATAGGGTGAAGTAAAGTCTGATAGTACAGATTTGGCTTAAATTTCCTGTAGGGGAACTTCTCATACTTTTCATATAATGGCTGTCTTTCCTGGGGTGATTCTCTCTTGAAGGTATGGCCTACGTGAGTTTGTGGTGATTGCTCCTGCTGCACACAGTGACGCGGTTCTCAGTGAATCCAAGTGTAACCTTCTCCTTAGTTCCGTTTCTATTGCTTTGGGAAACACCGGCTGGTAGGTACACATCAAAGATGTTGAAAATATGTTAAAATACTTGTAATATAATTCAGGGAAGTCATTGGTTATTAACTGTTACTTTTTTTTTCTTATAATGAAGGGTTTAGTACCCACCCTTGCACATTATTATTCTAGAATTGTGTGTGAGGGTGAAGTTAGAGCTGTGCATGGTGGAGCAAGTCTTTAATCCCAGCACTCAAGAGACCTGGGCAAGAGGATCATAAATTTAAGGACAGCCTGGATTACACAGTGAAACCTTGTCTCAAAAGAAAAATAAACCAAGACTCCCCAAAAGAGTATAATTAATAAAACCCTTTGGGAGGGCCTTCCTAAAAAACATTCAATGTTCTTTATATATTTCAAATAAGGGATGAATTTATCTACAAAATCTAAATTAAAAATTTGTATAGTTCTAGACATTATTTTGGGATTAACTTTTCAATGAATTGTTTTTATGAATTTTTGTGACCCTTCCCCTCATCTGTTTTGTTTGTTTTGTTTTTGAGACTCACTCTGTAGGCCTAGGTGATTTGGAACACTGACCAGGCCAGCCTCAAACTCACGTAGATCTGCCTGCCTCTTCTCCCCTGAATGCTTGGATTGAAAGGCGTGTGCCACCAGTCTCAGCAACATTATGTTCTTAGGTGTGTTTAAGAACATGACGTTAGCTTTATCCATTCAGCTACTTTGAGTTGTATTTCCTTTGCATATCAGATAGACCAGGAGACTCTTATTGTAAATTTGCTAGTGGAGAAATTGATGCACTAGAGCGCCCTAAGGAGTATTTTGGACTTTTTAAAATTTTGTTATGTTTTGGTAGCATAAGCTTAGCTTTCAATGGTGGAGCCATCTTTCCAGTCATTTCCTCCCATGAGAAAACTGGCAAAGCTGTATTTACAAGGGAGTGTTGTGACTTGAGGATGTATTTTATAGCCTGTTCTTATAATTTACCATATTTGTGTTCTCGAGACACCATAAGTGTTGTATTCTATCATTGTTCCGAAGGGGAAATGCATAGATTCTCATGAGTATTTGGTCACATTCTTATCAACTCTCTTCTCTATGATCTTGTTTCATGTACATTTCTGTTTAAAGATGTCATATTATGCTCCTATATATTAATATGTATTGTTGATCCACTGAGATTCAGCTCACAGCCAACTCAGGAAAGCTTGTAAGTCATGTTTGAATGACTCGTTTTTACACATATCTTCTGTCTGTAAGACATAAAGCAGCCTCTGGCTCTTAGGAGCACTCTTTCAGATCCACCTAGATTATCAAAGGACACTTTTTATAGTCTGAGAGTTGAAACAGGATGGCACAGCATTAACTAATTTAAGTTCATCTGGAACTTAGAGACTCAGACTCTTTCTGTACATAACTCTGTACTGCTAGTGTTGTTTTAGGGGTTACAGATTTAGTGAGTAGGCCAATTTACAGGGACAGAAACCTGTGACTAGGGAGAATTAACTCTTATCTTTAATGGTAAAGAAATAAATTCTTCCCCACAAAGTTGGTTTTAAAGTTTTCTTGCTAAAGTACTAATAGGCTTCATCAGTTTGTTAGGGTAAGGAGAGGAGAAACTAAGTGTGTCTTTGTAATAAATGAGAATCTATTTAAAAGTTTTCTTCCTGCAGAAATCTAAAATATTAGAAATTAAAATAACAGGAACAGTGTGAGGCTTGGGATTACTTCCTGTTTAACGAGTGAGTTGGTTTCTGGTCCTTTCTTATCCATATCCATAGCCAGGTGCCATTGTTTGTCCAAATACATCACAAATGGCGACGGATGTACATGGGGGAATGCCAAGGTCCTGGTGTTCGAACAGACTTTGAAATGGTTCATCTTCGAAAGGTGCCGAGTCAGTACACTCATCTGTCAGGCCTGCTGGACATCTTCAAGTCAAAAATTGTGAGTTGACATTGGTATTGTCAGTCTTATTTGGAATATAGATAAAAATTTGGTAATTTGAGCATATAGAAACTTTCTAATATCAATAATGTAATAGGTTATAATCAAACTTGATTAGAAAACTGAATTCAAATATGTCAGTGAAACTATTTTATGTATTACCTGAAAAATTAATTGAAGGTTCATCTTCAGAAAGTGCCAAATCAGTACCATTCCAGCACCCAGCCTCAGCCTGGAACTCCAGTTCCAGGGACTCCAGTGTCCTCTTCTGACCTCTGAAGGCAACACACACACACACACACACACACACACACACACACACACAGTCACACAGTGCACAGATAAACATGCACCAAAACCCCCATAAACCTAAGATATAAAAAGAAAAGAAAAATTAATTGTAAAGAAAAAATAACCGCCGGGCGGTGGTGGTGCATGCCTTTAATCCCAGCACTTGGGAGGCAAAGGCAAGCAGATTTCTGAGTTCAAGGCCAGCCTGGCCTACAGAGTGAGTTCCAGGACAGCCAGGGCTAAACAGAGAAACCTTGTCTTGAAAAAAACAAAACAAAACAAACAAACAAACAAACAAACAAACAAAAACAAAAACCACCCCCCCCCAAAAAAAAAAAAAACAAAAAAAACAAAAAACCAACGGATATTACATGTCTCTTTAGCATGGTCCTTGTAGGAAGACTCATCTGAGTAGTGTTTCTGTCAGGATGTTTAGTATAACTAAAAATGTGTAAAATAGTAATTTATTTCTAGTGTTGAACCCTTCTAACCAAGTCTGGACTCATGAAAATAAAAGCTGTAGCTGTTTAGATTAAAGAAGATGAATGAGGGAGGCCTGCCATGTGTAGTGAATGGTTTTTACTTGATCAAAGTAGAATAGACAGGAAAGATCTGATTTGGGTTTGCTGGGATAGTTTTAATATGTACTGAGTATTGAAAATTAGTGTTGATGTTTTCTTGTGTCAATCATTACAGCTGCATAGGAAAACGTTCTTCTTAAGTAGTTGCTGAGTATTGAGAACTGAACTGCGTTGATTACAAAGGGTTTAAAGGGTTGGGGGGGGAATACACATGCAGAGGGCAGGGTGTGCCACAGAACTTGGTAAAAGTCATGGAGTGTTGATTATATTCATTATCCAACCTTCCTGAAAGTTTTACTATTTTAAAAAGGAATTTCTCTTTTTCAGTAGGTATTGTTTGTTAGGATTAGAATTTGACTAGAAAAACTTGGGACCAGAGATTTTGACTTAGTGTAGTGGAAAGCTTGTCTAGCATGCATAAGATTCTTTGTTCTGTCTCCAGTACTTCCAAGGAAGAGAGGAAGGTTGGCAAGAGACCTTTCTCCCTGTGGTAGTTTGCATGAGAATAGCCCCCAGGGCTCCTGTGTTTGAATGCTTGATCCCTAGTTAGTGCAGCTATTTGAGAAGGATTAGGAGGTGTCTCTTGGAGGAGGTGTGTCACTGGAGGTAGGCTTTGAGATTTTAAAAGCCCAGGCCAGGCCAAGTGTCTTTTTCGGTTCTCTGCCTGCTGATCAGGTTGTAAAGCTCTCAGCCAGGACTGGGGCTCCAGTGCTATACTGGCCAGCCTGCCAGCCACCATGCTTCCCTGCACAGACTAACCGTCTGAAACTGTAAGCAAACACCAACTACTGGCCTCCCTTTATAAGTTGCCTTAGTCATGGTGTCTGTACAGCAATAGAACAGTGAGTGACTAAGAACATTCCCAGCACTATAAAAGGGAAGAACTGAGGGAGGGAGCTTGGAAGCAGGCAGGCTGCCTGGCCTGCCAAACTCAAATCCATTTGAAATACAGGATAGGAATTTCAAAGTTAAGTCTACCCCTTTTATCATTGATTTTTTTTCCTTAGCATAATTTCTTGTGACTGTCTTAATTAAAAACAGTCTGGGAACATTTGCTATATGTAGTAACTTTTCCTAAGTCTTCTGGGTTCTGAAATCCATACTGTCTAATTCTGTATGTAATATGGCAGGAATTTTTTCAACAACCCAGCTTTGTGTTGATTTCTGTTTGTCCCCCTGCCCCACCCCCACCCCCTTTTTTAATCATCAGAAGTGTTTAATTAGTATTTTGTAAAATTTCTGGTCTGACATTAGGAAGACTGTACTCACCCATTATTCCTATTTTTCTTCATTATTTAATTACCATTTTGCTTCTAAAATTTTTATGTTGCTCCAGTTAAAATGTGTTATCCCAAATTTTATAGCTTATATTCCCAAACATAGTTTATAAGATTTAGTTTTAATTTGTACTGGCTGGTTTTGTGTGTCAACTTGACACAGGCTGGAATTATCACAGAGAAAGGAGCTTCAGTTGGGGAAGTGCCTCCATGAGATCCAGCTGTGGGGCATTTTCTCAATTAGTGATCAAGGGGGGAAGCCCCTTGTAGGTAGTACCAGCCCTTGGGTTGGTATTCTTGGGTTCTATAAGAGAGCAGACTGAGCAAGCCAGGGGAAGCAAGCCAGTAAGGAACATCCCTCCATGGCCTCTGCATCAGCTCCTGCTTCCTGACCTGCTAGAGTCCCAGTCCTGACTTCCTTTGGTGATTTAACAACAATGTGGAAATGTAAGATGAATAAACCCTTTCCTTCCCAACTTGAAAAAAAAAAAAATTTCTGGTCTGATACCAATATTAATACATTATTCCTTCTTTTTTTGGTTTTTCCAAGACAGAGTTTCTCTGTGTAGCCCTGGCTGTCCTGGATTTGTTTTGTAGACCTGGCCTGCCTTGAACTCACAGAGATCTGCCTACCTCTTAAGGAATATTAATAAACATTTTCAGATATTTTTGTCTTTCCTCTATGTATCTCAATCTTTCTTTTTGGAAACTTCTATTTTAAAGAAATTGTCTTGATCTGTGAAACCTAACTTAAAATTTGGCTGTCAATAGTATTTTTAAATGAAAAGTATTGTTAGTTTACCATGTCACCTCTCAGTCTTTCAAAAATTTATAGAACTCTTAATGGTAGGCTTCTTTCAAAATTGATCTGAGAATATTGAATTTGAGGTAGTTGAGAATGACTTTGGGTACTGTAAAGTTTTCTGCATAGTTAAAGCTATGCACATCTTTGTAAAATTATCCCTTAAATGTGACCTGTTGGTAGAGTAGCTGATTTCATATCATAGAGTACTTGCTTTTAGGAAAGGATTCTTGTTGATGGGCCAAGCTTAGCCATTTGCTGTCACATAAAGTACAAGTTTAAATCTTTTCTGCCATACTTCTAAATATTTGAACCTTCTCAGTGCTTTCCTTTTCAACTTTAATATTCTGAATTCTTTCACGGTCCTTATAAATAATGGTTTTATACTTTAATAGCTAATTTGGCTGTTTGTTTTAGAACTACGCTTTTTTTGCCTATTCTTTTTTTTTTTTTTTTGGAGACAGGGTTTCTCTGTGTAGCCCTGGCTGTCCTGGAACTCACTATGTAGACCAGGCTGGCCTCGAACTCAGAAATCCGCCTGCCTCTGCCTCCCAAGTGCTGGGATTAAAGGCGTGCGCCACCACCGCCCGGCTTGCCTATTCTTTTTAATAAGAGTTTAATTTGGTCCCAGAGAGGTGGCTCCATGGTTAAGAGCATTGACTACTCTCAGAGGACCTGGGTTCAATTACCAACACCTACATTGTGGCTCACAACAATCTGTAATACCAGTTTCAGGAGATCTGACACCTTCTTTCTGGCCTTCACAGGCACCAGGCACTCAAGTGTTACATAGACATTCATTCATGTAGGAAAGCACCCAAATACAGAAAATAAACAAAATTATTTGAAATTAAGCTTTATTTTGAAATTTTACCTTTTCTAGCCATTGTGTGTTGGTTTTACAAACTCATGGTTGCTGTCTATAGAGCATTGTAGGACCAGGTCTAGTAGTGGTTGGAGCTTCTTGCTCGCTGATATTGGAAGTGGTGTATGTGCAGTCTTGGAATTTGAGTTTCTTTGCCGTGAGAACGACAGGTTCCCTCACAGAATTACTTTTCAGGCATATGGCAAATGTGCCTGCCAGATCTCTTGCTCTACAAATGACAGTCAAATGACAGTGACACTGCCTAGAGTTTGCTTTTCCACTTTCAAAACAAGGTCTGACATTGTCGATGCTGTTTCTTTCTGTAGTCTCTTCCTCCTTTTTCTTTCCATAAAAAGTTTATTAGCAGCCGGAGCGGTGGTGGCGCACGCCTGTAATCCCAGCACTCTGGGAGGCAGAGGCAGGTGGATTTCCGAGTTCGAGGCCAGCCTGGTCCAGGACTATACAAAGAAACCCGTCTCGAAAAAACCAAATCCAAAAAAAAAAAGTTTATTAGCTTAAAAAAGTTACTCTTCATTGTGATGCTTTTGTCTCTGCTGCTTCTCCTCTGCTTTCTTCCTTCCTTGTGCTCTCCTTCCCAGTGGCCTCCTTCCCACTTGAATATGTGACATGTAGCCCTCCCCTTTCTCAGCCCCTCTGGATCCCCACTCATAGTTCCCCATCCAGTTTCATAGGCAGTACCTGTTCCTACAACTCCTTACTTACCTGCACACAGACATTAAAAGTTAAGATCTGCCACTTAAAATCTTTCCATCCTCCCTTTGGTGATGTTCTCTGAGCCTTAGGTTGTACAGGTTGCATTATAGATGTGTCAATTGGAATTGCAGTTTTTTCCTTTCCAAAAATATTATTTATTTTGAGACACATATCACTATGTGGCCTTGGCTGGCTTGGAACTTGTAGACAAATCAGACCTCGAACTTGCAAAATTCTCCCTGCCTCTGTCTCTTGAGTGCTAGGATGAAAGGCATGCACCATGCTCAGCTAGTATCTTCCTTCTTGGTTTTCTAAATTATACACTACTAGTTTTTTCTTATTTTTCTTTTCATGGTTTGACTGCACACAATTGTTTGAAACTATAAACTTGGATTCTAGTTTCTCAAGCGGATAGCATTCCATATCTTTGAAATGTTGTTGAACTTTTTTAAACAGGCTAGAACATTTACTTGGCATTGCTTTTGCATGTGTTTCTAGGGCTGTCCTCTCACTCCATTGCCTCCAGTTAGCATTGCCATTCGGTTCACATATGTGCTTCAGGACTGGCAGCAATACTTTTGGCCTCAGCAGCCTCCAGGTGAGAACATTTGGAACTATATTTAACCTATTAAATATAGATTGAGAAGAAATGTATTAAGAAATTTAAATTAGATATGGTGTTTCGTACTAGAAATACCTATACTCTTATAAATGTAATTGCTGATTTTGTTGTCTGTATAATTTTTTTCTCATATCTTTTAGAGGCAGTACTATATCATATTTGAGAATCTGTGAAAGCTGATATGATTTATAAAGCTACTCCTGTGATAGAACATTGTGTGCATTACCATATAGTAATGATTAAAATACCCATGTTTAGAATGTCAGAGAAGCCATCCTCATAAGCTGAAAACTGTAATGTTGACGCCTTAGAGCAATAGTTCTGAACCTTCGGGTTGTGCTCCCTTTGAGGGATGAACAGGCTGCTCACAGGGCTCACCTAAGACCATCATGATACACAGATGTTTACCTTACGATTGGGATTCAGCCCAACATGAGGGACTGTATGGTCATAGCATTAGGAAGGCTTAGAGTATTGGGAAAAGAAGAAAAATAAATTTGTATATAGTTTTTTTTTTTTTTTTTTTTTGGTTTTTCGAGACAGGGTTTCTCTGTGTAGCCCTGTCTGTCCTGGAACTCACTCTGTAGACCAGGCTAGCCTCGAACTCAGAAATCTGCCTGCCTCTGCCTCCCAAGTGCTGGGATTACAGGCGTGCACCACCACGCCCGGCTTGTATATAGTCTTATGGAAGAAGAATGTAGAATATTTAATGTGGACTTAGAAAATGTCATTAATTTCCTGCTTAGTCATTGATAAGTTATTAATTCAGAAGTCATTAATTACTAGCCAGCAGTATCCCAGGCTAGGCCAAGGACTCAAATATGAACAGACATCACCTAAGTTCCAGAAAAGCTTAACCTGGGGGACAGAGAACCTAACTGAGGTTTTTGTTTTGTTTTTTCCTGCTTGCTTTGTTAGATATAATTGTTTATAGTGCTTCTTTTAATAAGCATTTATTTAATGTGTGTATATGTGCCATGGTGTGTGACATCAGAGGAAATCACAGGACAACTTGTGAGAGTGAGTTCTCTTCTACCACGTGGGTCCTGGGGTTGGAACTCGGGTTGTCAGGCTTGGTGGCAGGCACCTTTACTTGCCAAACTCTCTTGCCAGCCCTACAGTATTCTTTTCGTAATCCATTTTGTTTCTGAAATAATGTCTGTGCTTCCTTTAAAGTATTTTTTGTTTTGCTTTGTTTTTGTAGTTCTGGCTGCCCTGGAGCTCACTATGTAAACCAGACTGGCCTTGAACTCAGAGATTCTCCTGTCTCTCCCTCTGGAGTGGTGTGATTAAAGGAATGTGCCACCATGCATGACCCTCTTTTTAAAAATTCTTATCATACATGCATTGTAAAAAGTGATGTTTCATTTAGAAATATTCATTTCAGTCATCAAATATATGCATACATATGCTGCATATGGAAGAAAACATTTGTCTCATTTCCCCATTACTGTCTCCATTTACTCTCTTCCTCTAGACTCTTCATCCCTGCAAATATATGTACATTCTGCACTTATACATAATATGCATTTGTGTGTATACACACACAAAAGCATACACACATACACATGTACACCCTTAAATATAGAGAAAACGTACAGTATTTGTTTTGCAAGGTCAGTCTGATTTTAACATGATGACCCACTTTTCTGGAAATGACAGAATTTTTTTTATGACACAAGCAAACTCCATTGTGTACACACGAATCACATTTTCTTTATTCGTCTGTTAGTGGACATCAGGATGGTTCCATATCTGAGCTCCTGTGAATATGGCAGGTATTTTTGTGGTATGCCGACTTAGATTCCTAGTATAGTTGGATGAGATAATTTATTTTGATTTTTGTTTTTGAGATGGGTTTCTCTGTATAGCCTTGGCTGTCCTGGAACTCATTCCGTAGACCAGGCTGGCCTTGAACTCAGAAATCCACCTGCCTCTGCCTCCCAAGTGCTAGGATTAAAGGAATGTGCCACTACTGTCCAACGAATTTTATTTATTTATTTGTGTGTGTGTATGCGCGTGTGATATGAGTTATATGAGTTATGCATAGAGGTTTAGATGTCTTCCCCTATCATTCCCCCCTTCCTTCTTTTCTTTTCTTTTCTTTTCTTTTCTTTTCTTTTCTTTTCTTTTCTTTTCTCTTTTGTCTCTTCTCTTCTCTTCTCTTCTCTTCTCTTCTCTTCTCTTCTCTTCTCTTCTTTTCTTTCTTGTAGGGGGAGGTAAATTTTACTAATTTCTTAGTAAGAAATACCAGAATGGCTGGGCGGTGGTGGTGCACGCCTTTAATCCCAGCACTTGGGAGGTAGAGGCAGGCGGATCTCTGAGTTCGAGGCCAGCCTGGTCTACAGAGTGAGTACCAGGACAGCCAGGGCTATACAGAGAAACCCTGTCTTGAAAAACCAAAAAAAAAAAAAAAAAGAAAAGAAATACCAGAATGGGAAAGAACAAATGGGGGTGCTGATAATTAATCTCTCTGTGGGAAGGCTCAAACTTGCCAGAATCCCTTTTTCCTGTTGACTTTGGGCACTTGCTGTGTGCCTGAGAGGGCTGAGGCACAGCATATTTGGTAAAGTTGATTAGACAGAAGGCATTGATGGCTTTTTATTGCTGGGGTGTTGGGGGCTCCTGCGAGGGCCCCATTTAAGGCAGAAGCTGTTTAGCTTCCTGGTCTGGCCTCAGCTCTTTTCTTTGATTTTCTTGGGTTTGGTCTTGTAGGAGCAGGGCTTGAATGAACAGGCAGATGGTTTACTAGTACTGTGCATTATACCAAGACTTCAGGAAGTCTCCCTCTCTCTCCCTCTCTCTCCCTCTCTCTCCCCCTCCCTCCCCCTCCCTCTTTCCCTCTCTCTCCCCCTTCCTCCCTCCCTCCCTCCCCCTCCCTCTCTCTCTCTCTCTGTCCCTCCCTCCCTCCCTCCCTCCCTCCCTCCCTCCCTCCATCCCCCCCCTCTCTCTCTTTCTCTCTCTCTGTCTCTCTCTCCCTTCCTCCTCCCTCTCTCTCTCTCTCTCTGAGACAGGATCTTACTGTGAATTTCTTACTGTGACTTTGTAGCCCACACAGGCATTGAACTTATGCAGTCCAGCCTCAGTCCCCCAAATGCTAAGGTTTAGCTAAAAGACACCATACCCATGTATCTAGCTTACAAACACTTTTTAGTGTACTGCTTCCAAAGAAATCCAAAATAGTATTTTTCATGCTTTATTTTGTTCCAACTCTTGGGCTATAAGGTTGAGAATAGTTGCTGGGTTAGAGACAGTACTGGAATTTCTATTGTACACAGTCAGCTTTCGGTAGTTATGTGTACCACTACTGTTTTTATACTGTTGAGCAACTTAGAACTCTAATGTGCAGTGAAAGAGCTACATCCTACCCACAGCAAAGGGGAGTAAGAGAAAAGCCTTTGGTTTCCAGACAGCAGTACCACTGCATGGTTTTTGATCTGCTACTGACAAGTTTCCATTCTTCTTTTCCCAAGGCTTCTCTGCCTAATTTTAAACCTTTGCCAAGATAGATCCTTGGTGTGTATCCCACTGACAGAGTATATACTTAGTGTGTGTGAGGCCTTAGATTTAATCCTAATTGCCCAGTTCCAGGATGTTGATATCACCAGTGATCTTAAGTCAATCACTTACCTTGTAAGTGATTAAGGCCAGACTTACCTTGTAATTCTGATCGCTAATAAGTTGTTTGATGATGTTCTGTTGCCAGATTTTTAAAATGTGGATAAAAATAGCATTCCTTAGTAGGCTAGAGTCTATAGAAACTCAGTATTTCCTCTTATAAGATGGAGGGGCAGCAGGAATTATGAGCTAGACACTACACTTGGCATTTTATATCTTCTGTTTAATTCTTTTTAAAAAAAGATATATTATGTATTTTATGTGTATGGATAATTTATATCTGCATGCCAGAAGACAGAATCAGCCACTTGTGAGCTGCCTTGTGTGTGCTGGGATGAACTTGGGACTTTTGGAATAGACTTTTGAGTGCTATTAACCACTTAATATTAATAGACAATAGACTGTTGAGTGCTATTAACAACTGAGCCATCTCTCCAGCCCTACTTAATTCTATTTAATTTTTACAATCTATGAATGTTGTTGCATTTCTCAGAAAATGTAAGACTAAGAAAGGCTGATGTCACATGGTTACCCAGTTGATCAATTTTGCCTTTGTGTATTAGTCAAACTCCACTTTCCTGGTTCTCCTCACCCAGAGTGTTACTTACCAACTTTTAATTAAAACTTTTGTATTGGGGCTGGAGAGATGGCTGAGCAGGTAAGAGCACTGACTGCTCTTCCTGAGGTCCTGAGTTCAGTTCTCAGCAACCACATGGTGGCTCACAACCATCTGTAATGGGATTTGATGCCCTCTACTGGTGTGTCAGTGACAGTATATTCATAAATAAATTAAAAAACCTTTTGTAATATCTTTTTGCTAATTATTTTTGTTGTTTTTGTTTTTGTTTTTGTTTTTTCGAGACGGGGTTTCTCTGTATAGCCCTGGCTGTCCTGGAACTCACTCTGTAGACCAGACTGGCCTCGAACTCAGAAACCCGCCTGCCTCTGCTTCCCAGAGTGCTGGGATCACAGGCATGCGCCACCACTGCCCGGCTGATCTTTATTTTTGTAAGCATTCTTTAAGTTGTAAAATGGAATGAGTTGATTGAAGAATTATTGAGTAATTTAGCCATACTTAATGACTATTTTGAGTAACTTAGGGCATAGGTTGTCAAGTGTTAATTTAAATAAATCTGGATGATGTTTGTGATTCAACAATAGACTTTAAATTTATGAACTTCTAGTATAATATTAACAATTAAGTACCTCCATATATATTATTTCAGAGAGAGAAATCCTTTTAATGTCCTTGAAGCATTAATTTCTCAAGAAGGATGGAAGTAGGGTTCAGTGGCACCTTGTCTGCTTTCTTCCCATGGAGAGACTATTCATTTTCGAAAAGAGGTTCTTTCCTGAATTTCACTATTTCATCTATGGTCCACAGAGAATTTTACTAATAATGGCAAATTTGGTAATTTGTTAACCCGAAATTTTTGACAACAAAACTGATGAGTGTAAGTTGGTGAATAAATTTCTTAGTACTTAGATAATCATCCCTTTTAGATTTTATTAACCATACTCTTTGAAAAAGTAGAAAATTACAGGACTATTTCTCTTCTGAGTAGTAGTTGAGAACTATTTCACAAGTGTAAAATTTAGACTGGATGGCTCGGCTTGAAACAGTGGATAATCAGAAGTGTGCTCTGTACTTAGACGCTCTCATTCTCAGGAGCCTTGCCTTGCATGCTTAACTTGCTGTCTGCACGGTCATGGGCACCTCAGAGCTGTCCCCTTCTGAAAGGTTTAGCTGAACCAGGCGAGCTCTACTGTACAGTGCTAGCTTGGACTCCACTGTGGAGTGCTTGCTTCTATTTTTTGCCGAATAAAGGAATACATTTCCCCTTATTTAGATATAGATGCCCTCGTGGGGGGAGAAGTCGGAGGCCTGGAGTTCGGCAAGTTGCCGTTTGGTGCCTGTGAAGATCCCATCAGGTGAGACTTCCAGCCTGCCACTTAAATTACGGGGTTATTTTGCTTTTAAAGTTTATATTGAAGTTTGTTTTATGACACAGCAGGCTGTTGAAGTAATTAATGTTGGAAGTAACTATACTTGCTTTCTTTAGTTTATAACATCACATGAGAACTTCCCAAATGACTACTCTTCTTAAGGTTTGGCAGGCTGTGGGGCTGGGGCTGTAGCTTAGTGGTGGAGTGGCTGCATAGCACACACAGCCCTGCCTTCAGCCCAGCGCAGTCTGTGGCTGGGCCAGACCTGGCCAGGGTCTGTGTCTATGTGGCTCATAATAGTTTATATATTTTAAAAGAATGTATAAACTCACGCACGCAAGCACGCACAAAGGTAACGCTTCAAAAAGCCTGTACATGGCTCCCAAAACCAAATATTTGCTCTTTGGCTTTTGTTTGACAAGTTTTCCAGCTCATAACTATAACAGGATTTTGTTTCAAAGATGAGAAAAGTCATCTGCTATGAAGTTCAGCACTTCAAAGTTCAGCACTTCAAAGTTTGGTGGCTTTTATTATAGGTTTATGCAGATATTATCACTGTATAAATCTAAAGCATTTTAAATACCTCAGAGAGAAGCTGTTCCTTTAAATTTTATATTATCTGTGTGTGATTGTTCATGTCTTTTAAACTCCTTGAATTCTGTGATAAAGTTCACGATCATTCTTTTACGCTGTGTCCGGGGTTTATCTAGGTAATTCTCATTAGGAAACCTTTCTGTTGGACTAGAGTTTCAGTGGAAACATCCTGTCTTGGCCGTTCATTTTGTTTTATTTTTGTGATGTTACCTGGGCATGTAGACTTCTTTCTTTTGTTGTGTGTCTGGTGTGAGGATCTGGCCTGCTTTAGGCTGGGTTAGTGCCTGCACTGGGTGACTGGAGCTAGGTGGGTAGAGCTGGTGCATAAGTTGTTTAATTGGACCAGGCAAAGATGGCTCCTGAACCTGAGTCTGGGGCTAGGCCTATGCATATGAGGGGAGATATGTATGTATATGTATGGGATGGGAGAGTGAAGGAGCTCACACACAAAGCAGGCTGTAGGGCCTTGGCTGTAGCTTGATCTGTGGGTGTTGAGATGGCAGCAGGTAGAGGGAAGAGTAAGAAAGGAGAAACAGCCACTTAGCCTGCCATGGCTACCAGTGAACACGCTGCCTTGGGGCCAGCTATGGAGGTAGGCCTGGGAGTGGAGGGGGGAGGGTAACTGAAACTTACCTGTGCTCCAGCACAAACAGCTCTTTTAAAAAGAGAGCCTTCCTGATATGCCATTATGTGGATACACTTTATGCTCATGTTATATCACATTCTGTTTATCCTTTCAGTTAATGGATATTTTATGTATATTTTTTGTTTACTACATATGTAACATTTTATATCTACAAGACAAATTCATGGGGCTACACTTTCCTTTCTTAAACTAGTTGCTTTTAGTTTATCATACACAGCACTACTTTTTAAATGTTCTTCTTAAAGTTTTTTATTAGCATATTAATAGGTTTATAGATTTATGTGTATAATGACCTCCTTTTTTCCTAGTTTGTACCTTAGTTAGGGTTTTATTGCCGTGAAAAGAAACCATGACCATCGCAACTCTTATAAAGGAAAACATTTAATTGGAGCTGGCTTATAGTTAAGAGGTTTAGCTATTATTGTCATGGTGAGAAGCATGGCTGTGTGCAGGCTGACATGGTGCTGGAGAGCTATCTGAGAGTTCTACATCTGGATCAGCAGGCAGCAGGAAGAGAGAGTGACACTGGGCCTGGCTTGAGCATCTGAACCCTCAAAACCCACCAAATACTTCTTCCAGCAAGGCCACACCTACCCCAACAAGGTCACACCTACCCCAACAAGGCCACACCCACTCTTAGCAAGGCCACACCTACTCCTAACAAGGCCACAGTAATGTCATTCCCTATGAGCCAGTGGGGCCATTTCATTCAAGCTGCCTCCGTACCCCTTCCATTACCTTTTCTTGTCTTGCCTTTTGGTGACTGAGTTGCTTACAGGAATGTAGGTGTGGAAGTAGGTGAAGGATTATTTATAATAGTATGAGCAACTCACCAGCAACTATGCCAGTGAAGAAACTGTCTCCTCCCCTAGCGACCATCACATACACCACTTTACATACATTGCTTTCTCAGGATACATTTCTAGAAATAGAATTCCTGGGTCAGAGGACATACATGCAGAATTAAACTGTTTGAGCACATTTTATAGGTTTAATTTTTTGTATTTTTAATTTTAGTGAACTCCATTTAGCAACAACGTGGCCTCATTTGACAGAAGGGATCATTGTAGACAATGATGTTTATTCGTAAGTATGTTAAGAACTTCATTCCAATAAATTAACTACTAAGTGCTTAGTACAAAGTTTTATTTTTGAAAAAAATTTTAGACTTGTTTGTGTGTATTTGTGATGAGTTGTTAAGATGCCACCTTGGGGAAGTGACCCTTAATTCAGGGCAGTAAACTATTTAAATCTTAACAATTGTAGCATAGTGGTCTCTCTACTGTTTAGTGTGTAATTCTCTTGAATGCTTCTTAGCTTCTAAGAATCACTGTAGGGCTGGGAGTCCAGCTCATTGGTGGAGTACATGCCCAATGTGTGGAAGAACCTAAGCCTGACGTCCCCACCCCACCCCACCCCCAATATTGTTTCAAAAAATGCTTTTAAATATTGAGGGGACTGGAGACCATGGCGCAGTGGTTAAGAGCATTAGCTGTTCTTCCACAGTACCTCCCTTCAATTCTCAGTACCTAAATGGTAGCTCACAACTGTCTATACTCTTGGAGTATAATGAAAGAAAAGCATTAGACCCTTCTTATTCTGGGTGAGGAAAGTGAGAAACACTTTGTCTTTTCACAGTTAACGGAACTCACTGTATTTGTTGATGATAAAAGTAACAACTTGCATGTCCTCATTAGGGTATTAGGTGCAAAGGAGGAAATAAAGGCATAGTTTTAAAACGCCTGTTAAACCTTAGTGTGGATTCTTTTTTAGACTTTACATTATATATCAATTTGCTTTATTCTTTTAGTATCTTATGCCTTTTGTGGTGTTTGCGTGTCATGATACAAGTGTGGGAACCAGAGATTAACTGTGGGCTGTCTCCTATCGTATGGGCCCTTCCTGGAGATTGACGTCAGGGGACCAGGTTCGGTGGCAAGTACCTTTACCTGCCATCTTGCTGGTCATGAATTTTGTAAAAAAAAAAATATTACGCACAATACCTCATTGAATAGATCCTCTCTATATTATTCTTTAGGAAGCAGGATGCTTTTGGTTTTGTCCAAGGTTTGTAGTCCCTGTTTTCATTAATAGTAATATTAAATTATAAACAGGTTGTTTAAGGTAATTATATAGGAACTGGAGAAAATAAACTATCTAAAAAAAGATAATCATGCATATGTGTTTCTTATTTTTTATTCTTTAAAAATATATTTGTCTCATTTGGTTTTTAGTGCACATCTCATGATTTTTATAATTCTAAATTTTTGTTTTGATCTTGGTAGTCCATTGATTACAGATGTGAGCCACTGGACCTAGCTTGCATTGTAGACATGTTTATTAGTCATAATTACTGTCTTACTCTATTCTAGTGATTTGGATCCTGTTCAAGCTCCCCATTGGTCTGTTAGAGTTCGAAAAGCTGATAATCCCCAGTGTTTACTAGGTAAAGTACACTCTGTTCCTTTTCTGAAAATTTCCAAATTAGAATGCTGAATACATTTCTTCTTTTCAAAATATTGTTTTACATTTTTATGACCTCCTCAGTGTGTTATAGAAAAAGTAGCCTGCGGTGGTGGCGCACACCTTTAATCCCAGCACTTGGGAGGCAGAGGCAGGATTTCTGAGTTCAAGGCCAGCCTTGTCTACTGAGGGAGTGAGTAGGGCTAAAACAGAGAAACCCTGTCTCGAAAAAACAAAAAACAAAAAACAAGACAAAACAAAAAAAAAAGTGAATCTTTTATTAACAGTAATTGCAGGATTTCTTTCCTTCAATGACTCTATATTTCAGCATTCTCTGTAATATTCTCACATCTTGTTTTGCCTTTCCCGTGTTACTATGTCACCTTGTCCCAGCAGTCTGCATCTTCAGTTGAGCCCTTTGCCTTAGTCAGGGTTTCTGTTGCTGCAGCAAAGCACCATGACCAAGAAGCAAGTTGAGGAGGAAAGGATTTATTCAGCTTCACTTCCACAGCACTGTTTGTCACCAAAGGAAGTCAGGACAGAAACTCAAACAGGGCAGGATCCTAGAGGCAGAGCTGATGCAGAGGCCACGGAAGGGCGCTGCTTGGCGGCTGGCTTCCCGTGCTTGCTCAGCCTGCTTTCCTATAGAACTCTGGAGCAGCAGCCCAGCCTGGCACCCCCAGGCCCCACCATGTGCTGGGCCTTCCCCTATTGATCACTAGTTGAGAAAAATGCCTTACCACTGGATCTCATGGAGGTATTGCCTCAGCTGAGGCTCCCTCCTGTCTGGCAGCTGTAGCTTGTGCCAAGTTGACACAAAACCAGCCCAGTCAGTACACCGTCCTTGTCTTTTAGATCCCTCTTGGTCTGTGATGTGATTACAGGAGCATCAACTTAGTGTGCACTAGAGCAGGGCTGCTTAAACTTTTTCCACTTGTTAACTGAGACATCTTCACATGACATGAGGTATATATAAAATAGGTATGCAGATCAAATATTTACTGAGAAATGTATTCTAGGATGACTCTCCGGTGTGTGTGTATGCATGCTTTTATTATAGCTGAGACAAATTTGTATATAATGAGATGGATATGATTAATTTTGCATAAAAATTTGCATTTTCAACATTTTTCATAGTTGATGTCTTAGTTCTGTAGTTGTTATTTCTGAATATGCTTCTTTGAACAAATACCCTATATAAAATGGTAGGCTATATGTAGGGTCATCTCAGAAATTGTTGGAAGTTCAGTTCTAATAGGATGGATACTCAAGTTATCAACTCAGCAATTAAAAAAAAAAACATTTTAAGGATATACTTATTTTATCCTTACCTGCTGAGGAAGAATGATTAGAAAATGTCCTTTTTTTCTGTAATTATATCATTCTGTTTACACAAAGGCAGAAAGCTTTATAAGAATTCTGTAATGTGTATCATGCAGTAGTCTGAACTGACTGTTGGAGGCAGCCTTAGCTGGTGCTGTGTGGAGACCCAGCATCTGCCGTGCAGAGTGCATGCTGGGAGCTCAGAAGCAGGGATGTGGTGGAGCGCCACGCAGCACGTCAGCACTGCCAGAAACATCTTGGATTTATTACATGTTTGATTTTGAGTTAAGTTTTGATCATTCCACATTCAGAAGCCTTTTACTGTTTGCATATTTTTTATGTCTAGAAATCATTCTAAATCACAGTTTAAAAAGCTGGGTATTGGGGGCTGGAGGGATGATCCGTGCTCTTAGCTGCTGAGCCATTCTTCGGCTCTAGTTCTCTTTTTAAATATAATGCACGTCCTAAGCTCTTGAAGCAGGAGCCCTCCTCAGTGGAACCGATAAGCTGGTACACTCCTCGCAGGATGTTAGGACGACAAGCACAGCAACCATCTGTGCGTGTCACCTTTACCAGTGTCCTGTCCACAGGAAGTGCACCGTCTGTGCTGTACAGTAGTTGATGTTACACTGGTAGATGTGCCTGCTAGATGGCCTTCTAACACCTTATTTTTCTTCATTTAATCTGATTGCTTTTGTAAGAACTTGAGAGGCATTCTAATTTTAAGTTTCTGTTTCATGATCTCACTCCACCTCTTTGCATAGTTTTTAATGACAAAATTACTAGAATTTTCTACATTTCTGGAAAAGAAATCAAGAAATATTGATAAATTCTAAAACGTAACTATACACTTTTTATTGTATTTTGGTACTGAAAATTCTCGTTAAACTTTTAAAATTAATTAGTACCCTCCCTCTTTCTTGGAGTTACCATCGTATGTAATCCAGGCTGGTCTTGAACTTACTGTGTAAGTTGATGATGACCTTGAATGCCCCATCTTCCCTCCTCTAGCTCCCAAGTTCTGATACTACAGGGGCGCACTGCCATACATGATTATAGTTGAAAGGAACTGCCCGAGGGAAGCTGCTAATCCTCCCCAACTTCCAGGGAAAAGCTTGTGGGAGACGGCTATGGCTCCATGCATAGCTTCCTGGGGCTCAGTATTGGAGAGACTAAGGCAGGGGACAGCAAGGTCATGGCTAGTCTGCTATATATAATTTTGTTATTAAAATGTTTTTTATTATACTTATTTGGGGGAGATATGGCATTCACGTACCACAGCTGGTATGGGGCAGAGGACAACTTGAGAGAACTGGTTCGTTCCTCCGTGTGGGGCTGGGAGACCGACCCACTGAGCCATCGATTTGACACCAAGCATCTCTGCAGCTCTTGAAAACATAGGAAATAAAGTTCATCTTTATATCACTAATATGTAACCAAAGATGTAATAGCTTCACATTACATGATTTCTTTATCCTCTAGGAACATCTTTGCATCTTAATTTTAATATGTGCTTTTAATTGTAGGATAACAGGAAAGAAAATGATGTATAATAATATTGTTACTTTTATGATTTAATGATAATGTATACTGGTAACAGTGAAGCCTGCAGAAGCTTAATATTAGGGAGTATATTTTGTTTTCATTCTAGAAGGAATTTTTTTGTTTTAGAAATAGGAATAGAAGCATAGTACTGAAAGAGAAAGCATTCTTGAGACTGGGACTAGGCCAGTGAGCCCAGGGGAAAGTATGTTTCCCAGACAGGGGATACAGAGTACAGAGGAGAAAGCTCTTCTCTGTCCCCAGATGGAAAAAGGAACAAGATCACTTCTGAAATAGGGTCAGTTTCTATCTTCCTCAGAGAAAAACGAAGTAGATCAGGCTGTCCTCGAACTCAGAGTTCCGCTTGCCTCTGCCTCTCCGCCTCTGCCTTGATTAAAAGAATCACTGCCTGGCTTATCTTTTAAGTGTTTCCTTTTTTTTTTTTTTTTGAGAGAGAGTTTCTCCATGTAGCCCTGGCCATCCTGAAACTCACTAGGTAGATCAGGCTGGCCTCACACTCCCAAGCCTGTGCACCACAACTGCCGGGCTTCCCAACCACATCTTACCTTATAGCTTTTGCTAATAGATGTGTACCTTTGGTGTACTGATATCTTAGACTTATATGTCAAAAATTAGTGACTTTTTCTTTTGTAGGTGATTTTGTTACTGAATTTTTAAAGATTTGCCGTCGAAAGGAATCGACTGATGAAATTCTTGGGCGATCCACATTTGAGGAAGAAGGAAGAGGTAACCTACTTTTCCTATTTTACATCTTTTCAAAACTTTGCCTTTGCTCTTTGGCATCTATTCCCGCAACTGTTTTCAGTCACTTTGAATTGAGTTGAGAAGCAAGTGTGGATGGCGCTCACCGGCCTTCTCTCTGGGCAGCCCAAAGCCTACGCAGCACATGCATTTAATCACTTCTTCACAATGACAACAACAAATAGGCAGAGTTTTAGATATTCATATTTGAGGTCTCCAGAGGAAAGATGACTCGAGTGGTATCTCTGGCGTCCATATTTCATGTAAAGCTGAACATTTGAGGACTTTATTATAATTTTATAATTCTGAGAGTATTTAAAACTTGTGTAAAGAACCAAACATGTAAATGTCACCAGCTTACTGACCACTTTTCCTGCCACTTTTGGCGATACAATTTGCATTCTTTTCTACTTTATAGAAGTTGCTGATATAACTCATGCTTTGTCAAAGCTGACCGAACCAGCACCAGTTCCAATTCATAAATTATCAGTTTCAAATATGGTACACACTGCGAAGAAGAAAATACGGAAGCACAGAGGAGAAGAGTCACCACTGAACAATGATGTTCTTAATACCATTCTCTTGGTAAGTAGCTGCCTTGCTTTTATGTGTATCTACATAAGCACATGCTAATTATATATTCCATTCTTTCTTCATGTCAAGCACTGGATTAGGGTCATGAAGTATAATCAAAGATCCACATTCAGAGAGTACTGGTTAGTGGGAAGAAAAGGCATAGTGTTACAGTCATAGGTTGCAAGTTAGAAACAGGACAAGGAGATAATGAGAAGAGAGCAGAAAGTCTGTGTGTGTGTGTGTGTGTGTGTGTGTGTGTGTGTGTGTGTACACGCACACATGCTACCATGCACAGTGGAAGTCAGGATGCTTCCTAAAGAGGATGCCACTTGCTGACTAAGGTTTTGCTATGCAGTGCTAGGGATCAAACCCAGGGTCTTCTCCATGCATGAGTGCATGAACAGTGGTGTTTGTAGAGTGCTTCCCCGAGAGTGATCAGGGTAAGGATGGGCAGGTAGCTGGAAACCTGTGTGATGTAGCACTGCATTGTTGTCTTAACACCACTTGAAATAGATCAGTTTGTGATGGGAATTGAACTTTTAATATGTTCTTATGACAATAGTCTACAAAAATTTGTAGAGTAAGGACTAAAGAGGACAAAGAAGAGGATTACGGTGGGTCCCAGGTATGGTGCAGTTGGAATGGTTGTAGCCTGGGAGCCACATGAGGGTCAATACTGACTTCCTGCACGATGTTGAGTATGTCATTGCAGGGTTTTCGTTTCACAAATGAAGCTGGTGCTCCTGTGGTACATTCTTTTAATCCTCCCAGCACTTGGAAGGCAGAGGCAGGCAGATCTCTGTGAGTTCTGGTCTACATTGAGAGAGAGTTCTAGGACAGCTGGAAATTCATAATAAAGAGCCCTTGTCAGGAAAAAGAACAGGAAAAAAAGTGAAGCTGATAACGCTTGGTGAGATTGTCGTAAAGTTAAAGGGCCAGACGTGGTATTGCCTGGCATGTAATAATGGGTCTTATTAGGTGATTGTAATTACAGTTATAATGTAGTCTTCAGGGAAACCCTTCAAAAACAGCATAATAAAGGAAGAGAATGCTGGATCTGGACCCGATGCTGACCAATGTCTTGCCATTTTTCTGATCAAGACCCTTAGATCTTTAGCTGGTACATTATAAATATGGGGAAGATGAGAAGCAGATAGTGTTTGTAAGTATGTACCTGCTACTGGCACTTAGTACTTATTAGTTACTTCAGTTTTTATAAGTCTTAAATATTGTTTAAAAATGAGAAAGTCTGAGCATGTTCTGTAATATGTTCATAAGAAGCTAGAGAGATTGGTTAGCAACATCAGAAAACCCGTCTTTTTTTCTTTTTGGTTTTTTGAGATGGGGTTTCTCTGTGTAGCCCTGGCTGTCCTGGAACTCACTCTGTAGACCAGGCTGACCTCGAACTCAGAAATCCACTTGCCTCTGCCTCCCAAGTGCTGGGACCAAAGACCTGCTGCCCACCTCATCTTGATTCTAATAAAAGAAAAGTCTCTGTAGAGAAGACTCCTTAGAAATGTGTCCTAAGGACCTGGTAAGGTGGTATAAGTCTAGCACTTGGAAGATCGTGAGTGTAAGTCTAGCCTGGGCTTTGTAGTGAAATCTTATCTTTAAAAAAAGTAGCCTTAAACAACGTGTTGTAAATATAAATTATCCAGTCAGTCAGTTGTCATCTGCACTGAACCCCATCACATCTCTGCCTATGTTCGCACTGCAAACTTAGAAAGTGCAGGTGTAAGCTCCTCATTTCTAGCGGCTGTTTCCCACCCTGCCTTCAGGATTGCATACATGGAAACCTGTGGATGACCTTATCACAGATTCTCAGAAACACAGAGGTGCTTTTAGATTGTTGTAGTTTTGACTCTACTTAAAAGGATTCACACTTTTTAAAATACAGGATTTACTATCATTTGATGAGTATTGAATTAGTGCGATGAGATTTTTGCTTCTGTGTTGTTTACCTCACAGAATCAAGTGGTTATTTGAATGAAAATTTTCTGAATTGCTTAAAATAATTTCCTTTTTATGACAATATAGAATATCACAATAAGAATATTCTCATAATTTTAATAGCAATTCCACTGGAAAGTCAGTGTCTTCTATGGGTTATAAAAATCAACAGAGGACTGGAGAGATGGCTCAGCAGTTAAGAGCACTTACTGCTCTTCCGAAGGTGCTGAGTTCAAATCCCAGCAACCACATGGTGGCTTACAAACATCTGTAAAAAAGATCTGATGCCCTCTTCTGGTGCATCTGAAGACAACTACAGTGTACTGATAATAATAAATCTTTTTTAAAAATCAACAGCTGGGCAGTGGTGGCGCATGCCTTTAATCCCAGCACTTGGGAGGCAGAGGCAGGCGGATTTCTGAGTTCAAGGCCAGTCTGGTCTACAGAGTGAGTTCTGGGACAGCCGGAGGTACACAGAGAAACCCTGTCTCAAAAAACAAAACAAATACAAAAACAAAAACAGAGTAGGATATGTAACTTTTGCCAGGCGTTGGTGGCGCACGCCTTTAATCCCAGCACTTGGGAGGCAGAGGCAGGTGGATCTCTGAGTTCGAGGCCAGCCTGGTCTGCAAAGTGAGTTCCAGGACAGCCAGAGCTACACAGAGAAACCCTGTCTCGGAAAAAAAAAAAAATCAACAGACTAGTCAGATGTAGTAGCTTCTATCCTTAGCCCCATCTCAGTACTGGGGGTGGGGCAGGTGGTCTCTGTGAGTGCTTTGCCATCCTGGTCTACAGAGTTCTAAGTTAGAGAGGTTTATAGTGAGAACTGCCTCTCAAGAGAGAAAGAACGTTAAAAAGTCATCAAAGAAGGCAAGTATAATGTGGTTTTCTTTCCCCTAGTTCTTGTTCCCAGATGCTGTCTCTGAGAAGCCCTTAGATGGAACTACTTCAATAGACAATAGCAATCCTGCATCAGAGGCTGGAGACTATGTAAGTGAGAGTTCAACATTAAAATATTGTAAATGCACTTTATGTCTAGGGGTTTGCTAAACAGCTAGAGATACATGAGTATCTCTTCACTTAAAAATCCATCTGGGGGTGGGGCTGGAGAGATGACTCAATGGTTAAGAGCATTTACTTCTCTTCCAAAGGTCCTGAGTTCAAATCCCAGAATCCACATGGTGGCTCATAACCATCCTTAACGAGATCTGATGCCCTCTTCTGGAGTGTCTGAAGATAGCTACAGTGTACTTACATATAATAAATAAATCTAAAAAACAAAATCCATCTGGGAAAACTGAGTGGTGTTCACAGCCACTCAGATGATGACCTGCTTAGAACATCTGCATAGATAGCTGTTTTGTACAGCAAACTGTTCTTGGGAAATAGAAACTAATAGCATAAGAATCCTATGCAAAGCTGTTGGGGCCCTTGTGGTTTAGGGTTCTTGTCAAATCCTTAAGTTTGTCTTGCAGCAGATTCTGATGGGTTAATTTTGATGGAAGATTCTTCCTTTGTACTCTTCAAGTATGCATAATTGCTGTTAACAGGTTTTGCTTTGTTTTTTTTTTTTTTTAGAATCTCTACAATCAGTTCAAGTCTGCGCCCTCTGACAGTTTAACATACAAACTGGCCTTGTGTCTTTGTATGATCAACTTCTACCATGGAGGGCTGAAGGGAGTGGCACATCTCTGGCAGGAATTTGTTCTTGAAATGCGTTTCAGATGGGAAAACAACTTCCTGATTCCAGGGTAATTATTTTAATTTCCAGTTGTTTAGATGGGATTTTTTTTTTTATTTCCAAATATCTGACTTCTTTCAGGAATTCTTCATAAGAAATATGTGTACAGCTTGACTCAGGTGTTCAGTGCAGTGCATTTCTAATGGGAGAAAAGGCCTGTCAACCTAAATGTCAACATTGTGCTGCGTGACTATAAAACTTTCTTCTAGACTCAATTTTATTGTTGTGTTTGAGGTGGGGTATTGGGGCATGAACCCAGGGCCTCATCATATATGCCAGGCAAGTGCCCTGCCACTGAGCTGCATCTGCATACCCCAAGATCACCTCAGCATAGAAACTGTTTGTGTAGGGCATGGCGACAAATGCTTTTATTCCCAGCACTCAGGAGGCAGGGGCAGGGGCAGGGGCAGGGGCAGGGAGACCTCTGGTGCGTTCAAGATCAGTGCACTCTGCATAGAAGTTCCAGGCCAGCCAGGACTACAGGGTTAGACCCCGTCCCAGCAGACAGACAAGTCTTAGAAACTGTACTAGTATCTAGGTGTGGTAATACATTACAGAATGCTTCAATTATGCTGATATGTATGTAGGTATACAGAAAAGACTGGAGAGAAATATAATCAAGTGTTAATAGTTTTCCATGTATGAATGTACATTTTTTTTTCTTTTTGGTTTTTTGAGACAGGGTTTCTCTGTGTAGCCCTGGCTGTCCTGGAACTCAATCTGTAGACCAGGCTGGCCTTGAACTCAGAAATCCACCTGCCTCTGCCTCCCAAGTGCTGGGATTAAAGGTGTGCACCACCACTGCCCAGCTCTTCTTTGTATTTCTTAAATCATCTGTGCCTATATTTTATTATTTGAAGGAAAATACCTTTAAAGTACACTATATTTCAGGTACTAAACATAATCTAGAATTTTTTTTAAAGATTTATTTATTTCACTATATATGAATACACTATAGCTATCTTCAGTCACACCAGAAGAGGGCATCAGATCTCAATATAGATGATTGTAAGTTACCATGTGGTTGCTGGGAATTGAACTCAGGACCTCTGGAAGAGCAGTCAGTGCTCTTAACCACTGAGCCATCTCTCTAGCCCGAATCTAGAATCTTTTTTTATTGACATTTCACTGATTGCATAGACTCTTAACTGTGCATACATGCAAATACTGCTGGGCTAATGCTGTCTACTCATGCTAAGGAGAGGATGGCAGGACTAGTTTAATGGCCTTTAACTGGAAGTGTTTTGTGTTAGGATGTTTGCTAGTCTCTGTTTATCTGGATTCTCTCTTGGCTGTTACTGTTTTGCTTTGAAACATATTGGCATGCAGAAGTACACTGTGTGGAGGAATTTAGTGGTTTAGAGTCAAAGGGAGTCCAGGATCTCACTGGCAAAGTAGAGGTAGAGAGAGACCTTTGTATAATGAAAATTCATCTATATACAATTGAAAGGTGAATGCACAGATAAATTTAGTTTGTGTGATATGCAAAGAACTGTATACTAGTTACTTCCTATGGTGAGTTTAGACTCAGGTTTCTAACTAGCTTGAAAGCTGTTATGAATTTGCCCTTATATTTCACATGTTTTTTTTTTTTTTTATATTTGATGTTGATTGTGAGCTAAGATGAAATAGATTTGAACTTTTAATCATGTGTCCCCTTCTGGAACCTGGCTTTCTTAAGTATGGAAATCTAGTTTTGGTTTCTTAATAATATAGTTAAAAAATTTGGCAATGTATAGGTAGGCTTATCTAATAAAATTTTATTAAACTAAGCTTTCTTTTCCTTATTTGGTAGACTAGCAAGTGGACCACCAGATCTAAGATGTTGTTTACTACATCAGAAACTACAGGTAACAATTTTCCATAGCATGCACATATTTACATTTCTGTTATATCTATCTATCTATCTATCTATCTATCTGCAAAACTTGACACTTAACTTGACACAATCTAACACTTAAGTGTAGAATGACTTACATGGGCTGTTCTCCCTGTGCTGCTTATGGATTGCTTATAACCCCTGTAATTTGTCTTGGGAAAGAGTAAAAAAGAAATACTGAAGCAATTGATACATATTGCATTTCTCTAATTCAACCATAAATGTTATTTCTGTTTTCTTCAGATGTTAAATTGTTGCATTGAAAGGAAGAAAGCACGTGATGAAGGGAAGAAAACGAGCCCCTCAGATAGTATGACAAGTGCGTATGCAGGGGATGCTGGGAAAGCTGGGGGCCAGCTAGGCCCGGACCATCTCAGAGATACAGAGAAGGAAAAGGGAGAAGTGGGGAAGTCCTGGGACTCCTGGAGTGACAGCGAAGAAGAGTTTTTTGAATGCCTCAGTGATACCGAAGACCTTAAAGGAAATGGACAGGAGAGTGGCAAGAAAGGCCCCAAGGAGATGGCCAACGTGAAGCCAGAAGGACGCCTGCACCAGCACGGGAAGCTCACGCTGCTGCACAACGGGGAGCCCCTCTACATCCCAGTGACCCAGGTAGGCGCGCTGAGACTGGCAGGCCCGGCCGCCCGTTGTTGGTTAGCTCCTGAGTAGGAGATGATTGCTTTTGGTCGAGGGATTGTTTAAAGTCTTTGTTTAGGTTTGGAACTTTCAGGTCTGCCTGTCTGAAATCGGGTAGTGTTTTGAAGCCTTAGTAGATAGGACTGACCTTATATAAGGTGATTTATTTATTCTTTGAGAATTCTATGTGTGGTGTTTTGATCATACTTAGCCTGGCCTTCTCCCTGTGACTTCTCTTAGAATCTACACTTGCCCTACCTTCCCTTACTTTGTGCCCTCCCATTTTTTTTTTTTTTTTTAATAGCACATCAACTCCAGTATTTTGCCCATATACTCCTTGGTATGGGGCTATCCTCTGCAGCGTAGTTGGCCTGCCAGGACCCACACCCTTAAAGAAAACTGAGCCTCTACTCCCTGGCAGCCATATCTGCCTGTGACTGCTCAGCCACACGTCACGTCAAGGCTGGTGAACCCCTTTCCATTCCATGTTGGCATGCTGACTGTCTTGATCCTCTGCAGCAACTACTGCTGCTGTGAATCTACCAGTGCAGTGGCCATGTTATGGCCACAAGATGCTGGGTGCCCCTCCTCCACAGTGGACCCTGAGCCTTGTGGAATTATTGGACCTTAAACTGTATTTCCATAGGTATAGATGAAATGCTGGAGTACTTCAAATACAGAACGGAAAGGACAAAAATAATCACCCTTCAGTTAGGGCTATCTTTATTTCTTCAAACATGTTTTAAAGCCATCTTAAACCATTAGAATAACAACTCAGAGTCTAGGGAAGAACAATTCATTTTTGGTGGTTGGTTTTGCTTAAGTGATATGTGAATACTTATGTTAAAAAAAAAAGCTACTGCTCACTGGTTCAGCTCTTATCCTCAGAAGTAACTTTTTTTACACTTGTTTCTTTGCATTTATGTGTACATATTGATATTTATGATTTGGCTTCATTTTTGAATGTGTACACTGATACATATCTTGTTTATCCCGTCAATAGGGTCACCCCATGCCGTTAAATGTATATCTGTGTCATTTATAATTGCTGCATATTACTCTATCATGTGGAGGTCCTACAGCTTATTTAGTTATTCTTGTTCACTATGTGTGTCATTTGCAAGGTTTTGCTCTTTTAAATAGTCTGTGTCATGAGTCCCTGCCATCATTTACGTAATATGGCATCACTAGGTAAGTGGAGCAGTGTTCTCAAGTTTCCCTTTAAACAGGTTGCACCTGTCTTACCTTCTCAGGTAAATTAAAGGGTAAAGAAATAGTAATTCTCACACTCTTTACCCTTTCATAGGTGTAGAAGGGATGCTTAGTATGTGCTGATACTACAGCCATGGCATGTCAGCAAGGAATAACAGGAAGGTTCTAGCACTGAAATTACGGACATTTTATGCTGCTTTCATAAACTATGTTTTCAGTCTATATCATTGTCAGTGTGCAGGATCCTTTATTTATTTGTTTGTCTTAATTAAGTGTTTCTTATGTAGCCTTGGCTGATCTGAAAGTCACTTACCTCACTTTGTAGATAAGGTTGTCCCAAACTACTAGAGATCTGCTTTCTCTAGTTTTCTGAGTGCTGGGATTAAAGGTATGCACCACATGCCTGGCTGATTCTTTGACTTGATGAGCCCGAGCATCTGCCAGTGTCCACTGGGCATGGTTTCCTGGGAATTGACTGGGTTGTGTATCTTGAGATGTTTTAGTAGCTATTACTAAATTAAGTGTTAAGTTTCTAAGTGTATAAGTAAGTAAGTATAAACTAAGTGTATAAGTATGAACTAAATGTGTAAGTATGTAAGTATAAACTAAGTGTATAAGTCTCTAAGTGATGATAGGATGAGTATCCTCACTAGTGATGCATGTGATTATTTTATGTAATTCCCTTGATGTGTCATGGGTTCACATACATAATAAAATAAATAATAAATGGAACTATTTGTATTATATGTTCATAGGCTAATACAATATTGTTCTGATTAGTGTTTGTCCATGTGAGGCAAACAAGACACACCTGGGAAGAGGAAACCTCACTGGAGGAATTGTCTCCATCGGATTAGCCTGTAGGCAAGTCCATAGGACATTTTCTTAGTTAATGATTGATGTCAGGAAGCCCGCCGGATGGCACTCTCTCCAGGCAGGCTGTATAAAGAAGCAGACTGAGCGGGCATGGAGAGCAAGCAGTACTCGACCTCCCTCCATAGCCTCCTTCAGTTCCTGCCTCCTTCAGAGTTCGAGGCCTGAGTATCTACTCTGACTTCCCTCAGAAATGGTTCTGACTCAAGATAAAATAAATCCTTTCCTCAAGTTGGTTTTGGTTAGCATTGCCATGGCAACAGAAACCTAACTAGGACAGAAATGTTCTTGGCTTTTGATACTGGGTAGAAAGGAAGTTGGATTAGGTCTCATGTAGCCAGGGTTGGTACTGAATTCACTGTGATGGTGAGGATGATCTTAAACCCTCAGTCCTTGAGCCTTCACCTTCCAAGCGCTAGGATTTCAGGCATGTGCCCTCATAGCTATAGTATGTGTTTATATAGGTAATTCCTTTCAGCATAGTTTCATTTTGGATTCATGTTATTTTGGTTCATTTATGTTTATTCTTTAGTGACTTTTCTATTTCTTCTCTTCCATCCTGTGACTTCCTAGCTATAGGGCAATAAAAAGTAGCTCCTTATTTGTTTGTTCAATCTGCATTTCTTCACATTCTTTCAATGTGTATGTTGTGGCTGCATAAGCAGGAGCAGTGTTTTATCCTGTTTATGGTCCTGATGTGTCTCTGAAGATCCGCTGGTGACTTTGTCCTTCTGTGCGTCACAGGAACCAGCACCCATGACAGAAGATCTGCTGGAAGAGCAGTCTGAGGTCTTAGCAAAATTAGGGACATCTGCTGAGGGGGCGCACCTCCGCGCACGCATGCAGAGTGCCTGTCTCCTCTCCGACATGGAGTCTTTCAAGGTAGGTCACACTTCAGAGCTCCGGTCTGTTTCAGCTATTCTGAGATGAAACTGTGAACAACACTATAAAGTGACATGAAGGCTGTGTCTTTTTTAAGTGTTTAGATTTATTGTTACAAAATGCTACTTCCAGCTCCCAAAGGACATGTGAGACTCACTTCTTAGATTCGAAAAGGTAAGTCAGCCTGCTTTCCAAAGTTGAGAATTGAATATTTTGTGTGGGGGGCTTTGGGAACTTTAGGGATTTAAATGTGGATTATTTTATGCAACAAACATGTGTGTACTACACACTGAGGAGGTAGGGGGAGATACAGTATTTATTTAGTCTATTGAGCTTCTGAGAGAAGATTTCTGTATAACTAACTAGTTCAAGGGATGCAAGGCCAGAGGGAAGTGGCTGACCTGTTGAGCAGGAATGGGAACTTTGGCAGAAAAGCCAGTCATTTGGAAGAGTGGGTATTTGCTGCCTGGAGGGGTTGTTGTGGGCTTGGATAAAAGCTTGGGTGTGTAGCACGGCACATTCAGGGAACAGTGGCATCTTAACCCAAAGATACGATATGAACCAGTATCTGAAACTTTTTATGTGTGTGGGTATTTTACCTGCATGTATGTCTCTGCACCATGTGAGTACTGGGCTTGAGCCTGTGTGCTCTGGAAGAGCCAGTGATGTTCCTAACTGCTGAGCAAACTCTGAGCCCCCAGTATCCTAACCTAACACCATGAGTAGAGAATTCCACACTATGATGGTGTTTTGTATGTAAAATTATTTAAATCATTGTATAAAATCACCTTTACAGTATAGATATATAGTATGCATGAAAAGTAAGTGAATTTCAGGTTTAGACTTTAGTCAAAGCTGTTTGTACATTTGGAAATTCAGAAATCTAAAAAAGTTCAAAACCCTTCTACCCCCATATATTTTGGAATACTCAACCGGAGTGTGACAGACAACTCAGAAGGGAGGCCAGTGGCCCGCGCCTTTGCTGTCTGCGTGTGAACTTCCAAACCGTCTTCCAGGCCTGAGCTGCTGCTGCTGCTTTTTCCTCCTTCCTTCCTTCCTTCCTTCCTTCCTTCCTTCCTTCCTTCCTTCCTTCCTTCCTTCCTTAAAGATTTTGTTTGTTTGTTTGTTTGTTTATTTATTTAATGTGAGTACATCAATGTACTCAGACACACCAGAAGAGGGTATCAGATCCTATTACAGAGCCACCATGTGGTTACTGGGAATTGAACATGGGACCTCTGGAAGAGCAGTGTTCTTAACCACTGAGCCATCTCTCCAGCCTTCTGAGCTTCTTTATAATCCACCGTAGCCTCTGGCTCCCCAGTTCATAGTCCTTCTCAGTCCACATGTGTGTCCTGCAGAATGGCCTGAGTTTGATTTCTCTCTTTTGAAACACAAGCCCTGCAGGATTACTTTTTCTACTTCTTCTCTACCTGCTAGGAGGTCCTAGAGGACCCAGGCTCAATTCCCAGCACTCAGGGAAAACAAAATGAAACAACAAGAAGAAGAACAGGTTCTACAGTTAGTGAAGAACTTCCTTCTGGTTCCTTAGGCTCCCTCAGGGTTAGGGATGGTGTTGCCGAGCCCCGTGAGTGTAGCCATCACAGTTGAAGCAGACTATTCTCACCAACAGTGCTACATGCGCATGCTTGGTACTCTGCTTGTAATACTGAGTACCTGAAGAAAGAACTTCCTTTCTCTCCACAGGCAGTGTGAGGCCATATTATCTTCTAGGTTTGAAAACAGAATTGCTGAAAAGATTTTGGCATATATCATTATTAATGCTAGATGGTTGTGTGATAACTGGAATTTTACTGTTTGCTTTTACGCCATGCCTGAACAATAATCGTGGGATTTCAGTTCCTTAATAGCATAGAGGTAGTTTAGATGGAGGTGTTTTGTATGAAGCCATGGAGTCTGTTTACTGTAGAGCATGTGTGAGGGAGGCCAGCTGGCATTTATACCAGTTGCTGGTATTGCCTACCCAGAGTCCGGAGTCTCCGTCACCGTGTTGCTCTGGTTGTGCTGTGCATTATGTAATTCT